>VYZP01000917.1:0-10938 GCA_013400635.1 Hypocryptadius cinnamomeus
AGGCCAAAAAGCAAATACAAAAATTGTCAAGTATACAGAGAAACAAAATATACCTCACTTCTTATCCAGTTAGTTTCCAGATTATTCATACCCTTCACATCAGTGGAGTATTGAGTACAGCTGACAAGGATGGAAGAGTAGCTTCAGACAGGCAATAGTTTAGGCTGATACAGGCAATTCTGCAGCTTGACAGTCTGGGAGCTAAGGAGGATTTGAGGGGAAGGATGAAAGGCTTGCCCCCACATCAGCCCCATGGCTCACCATAGACCCTTCACTTATGGTATATTGCTGGTTGTGCAGCTAAGAAGGTGAAGTAAATGTGGAGGTTTTTTCTGGAGCAAGGCCAGCTCTTACTTCCACAGAACAGCAAGGCTAATTGTATCCATGACCTTTTTCTGGCTTGAACCTCTGATCACTTTACCAGTCTTGAAGGATGTAATAAAACTAAAATAAGTATCAAGCTGAAAACAATTGAATTATTTGAAAAAGGAGAGTAGAGCTGTGGATTTTCAAAATGTAGAGCAGTAATTAAATAAAAGTTGAAAAGCCAGATTTGGAGGAGTTTTTAGTTCTTGAAGCTGAAAGGAATATTCTGTGCTGAAGCCAGAATCTTTGTCATCTGGAACCTAGTGTCATGTTCTGCTTTAATATGTCTGTGGTGTCTTTGCAATATCTATCTACACCAGTGGGACAGAACCATATCCAGAATGATGCCCTGCCTCCTCTTCAGACCTGCAGTACTCTTCACTGTTGAAAGTCACAGTGACTCCCATAACTTATTCAGTGTAATATTTACACATGGCTCTAACTTCTGTTTTGCTACAAAGTTTGAAAAATCAAAATTTAAATGGTGGGGGTTATTCCTGTTCTTGGATGTTATATATAAATTATATACAAAGACCTATTGAGTTGGGAAGATGTTAGTATCACTTTATACTCCTGGAAACTTGTACCTGGGTAAGGTTACATCTTTTCAGTGTTCCAAAACATTCTTTTTCTCCTCTTCTCTTTTTCTGGTGTTTTAAATTGCTAGTATCTCAGAGGTGCTAATCTCCAGCTTCACTTTTTCTGGAAATTCAATTCAGAAGGTAATTCTATTGAAGAGCCTCAGGAAGTGAAAGCCAGTAATGCACCTCGATGATCTATGAGTGTTTGAAGTTGCTCAATTCAGCCATAAATCCTAATTAAAAGAGCTCCAGTGGTAGAGCCCGTGCTTGAGAGGCAGAAGGTCTCAGGGATGTTTTAGGCAGAGTTAGATTAACCAAGAAGAGAAGATAAAGTATGGATAAAATAGCTAGCTAGACCATGTAGGAGGAGGTATTAGTAAACTAGTAGTTGAAGAGATGTTTATACTATTTTCTGTGGAGTTCACTATGGGGGAAAGAATAAGAGTTAATTATGTCAGTAACTCAGAACATGTACTGGGGCTGTTCATGTGATGACCCCATGATAAGGACCAAAAAGTCCTCAGTCACAGGAACAGAAAAATACTTCACTGGAGGGAAGTCCAGCAACACGGAGGCTCTGCAATAGTGTGAGACTGCAGGATGATTTTCATCCAAATGCGGGCAGCAAGCACAGGTCATTCCCTAAGTGTAACACTTGCTGCACTCACTTGTGGAAGGGCAGTCTGGGGCTAGCTCCCACTTCTCTCCTAGGGATGTCCTGTGCTCTTCTGGCCTAAGATGCTCATGGGGAAAGCATTGTCTGTGCAGTATATGTCTTGGTCTTTTATAGCAAATAATTGCTCATCATTTTCTTGTGATTCTATGTGTTATGTGAGCAAGGCCCTATCTTGCTATCAAGATAGAGTTGCCTTCTATTTTTGGAAGTGCAAGTCTGCTATGGGGACAGTGCTGAAGTGCTGCTCTACTCTGAGATTTGACTGGGATGATCTTCCAGATGTATCTCACTTCCACTGCAGTTGTAAGGGTGAATAACCTGAGCAAACCCAGTCACTGCTGACATTCTCTCCATTTGTGCCTCCACAGCCCTCTATGGTTGGCAAAGTGCTTAAGAAATGTTACACTTCTGAGGCACTAATACCACCCTCTCCTTCTGGACTCCTGACTTACGTGCTGAAAACTAAGCACTGGCTTTAGTGATGTGTTTTGTCCCCGATCAAAGATTAAGGAGAAGGAGTAATAGCTCAATGCATTACCTGGCCAGCTACCCTCCTAGTTAATTCTTTCCACTTTGTTGGCAACTCCAAATGGCTGCCCTAAGCCAAGGGGGAAGCACCTGTTCTACTTTGTTGTGCTATTAAGCATATTTCTGCAACTGTGCTTACATTAGGTTTGTTCCACTGTGACCTCCTTGAAAGGCTAAGTGCAGCTCAGTGTAAGTAAGGGTTGCAGAATAGTCTTCAAAGACTCTTTCATGTTATATTTTTATCTTTGTCCAAAGATAGGCTAGTCATATCCATAAAGCTGTGATTTCTCTTTGATAAACAAGGTTCCTTAAGATTCTCAAACAGCTTAATAGCATCTATGACAGAACCTCCTATTTATGGTGCTAATCAAAACTCTTTGGGATCCCTACGGATCAAGTACCTAAGCTGCTGTCTCTACATCCTTCCTATATTTATTCACAGCCAGGGTCCCCAAGGCTCTTATAGACATGTTCTCTATGAAGTTATTTTCACTTTGTTGTAATTTTTTAGAGCTCATAAAAATATCTATCAGAAAAAAAGTTGTTCTAACTCACCTCACATAAACATACTGATGCCGTATTTCTCACAGTACTCTACCAGATTTTAAATATTCCATTATTTATTTACTACTGATTAGATGATGGATTTTTTAAAACTAAATTATCTTTTCTTACAGTTTCCATTATACCAGTTTCCTGTTAATGATAACAGTAAAAATGTGTGTGATATGGGGTGGAATAATGAGCCCGCTGAATAAAAACTAAGGTCAGATTTCTTCTATGTAATAATATAGCAAAGATAAAATGTTAGATATTCTTCTTTACTACTGTTTAAAATGTATTAACCTCATCCAGGGATGCTTGATTCATTGGATACATGCAGATAGTTTTCAGAGATCATTACAAAGGTACCATTCCAATAGCAAAAAAATATAACCAGTGCTAACAGGGTCCAAAAATCCAAATTCTTCAAGCTGTGGTGAAATGCTCAAAGCCTGTTTGACTGCTGATTTGTCTGCTTAAGATGTGGCTAGCAAGTTACTGCTTTTTCTCCTGACAGTCAGATGGTATAATCAGAACCTACATGACATATTTGTCTGTCTCAAACATTTTATCACATCGCTCTGTTCTTTCATCTAGAAACTAGTACTTGCCCTTCTATGCAAATGTATCTATCTATTCATTAGTCTGTCAGAATGTCTATAAATATTAGATTGTTTTGAGGAGGCAGTGCCTAATTTGTCAAATGAAAATATTTTTCACCAGCTTTCTAGCACACAAACGGTGATGGATGCAGTAAAACCCAGAAGTTATAGCTATTTAGCTGGTGGGTGCCTTGAAAGTGTGTCACACAAATTACCCAGCTGGAGAGAATTGAAACCACAGTGAAAATCCTGTTATTATCTTCAAAAACATATGGACAGGAAAAAAAAATATCGACTTCATGTGGCAGTTGAGGTCCATTTTTAATGACTTTTTCAGTCACCTATCCGTAGGAGCTCAGTCGATGTATGGAGTACCCTGAATGATATTTCAATCCTCACATTTCACTGAAGATCTATTTTCTTTCTTGCCCTCATTGAAACCCCTTAGACTATCTGGTTACGAAATGTCTCCAAACATCCTCTGGCAGCCAAGTGAAAGTAGTAAAGTGGGTTTGTTTCTTTTGCCTCTTTTCTAAAGTGGAACCATTCTGAAATCCATCAAGCAGCATAACAGCAACACGTTGTGCATACCCTGAAATAGAAGAGGTGTAAGATGATGTTGGCAACAAGAGTTATTATTAAGAGTGCCTGTCCTTTGTCAGATAACTTTGGAAGAAGAGAGAGGCATTGCAAGGAATGATATTCACACCGAAAACCACATGTCCATTTGTGCTCACACATGCACTTTTCAGAGCACTACAGTGTGCACTGACAGCCTGCAGAGGATCAGCTTCAAAAATTTCCTTTCAGTCATTTCTTAGCCTCCAGCAGTGTCTGGGAAAGGTGTTTGTGATCAAACTGAAATGTAAAACTGTGATACTATAAATAGAAGCAAGTTCTACTTCATGGAGAATTTCCTTCTCCGGTACAACATTGATTTCTTATTGAAGACAGTAAAATCAGTGTGGTATTGGCATTTCTTTTGTATCTATTTTATGTTAAAGGATGTTGATAATTGCTTACTCTAAGCATTTCTGCCTCAGGTAAATATTGCTATTGTCCTAAAAGAAAAGCTTATTTTCATATTACATTAGGGTTTTGTGGGTTTTTTTCTTGTATTATTTCTACTCTGATCCGTGGTGAACCATACACTCTGATATAACCTTTGTTGACTTCCCTGCAAACATTTAATTGGGTGACAAGTACTCCATCCTTCGGACAAAAAAAATGCCCAATCTGCCTTTCCCCTCTACATACGTTTCCTCTTTTGTAGGTTTCCAATGCTGCATCTCAATCTGCCTATCAGTTTTTCTGCTCCTCCTTAGCCCAGTGCCTTCAAGCTCTACTGTAGCAACATGAAAAGAGGAATAAGGAATTAGGAATCTGTGTGCAGTTTGAAGGAGTTGGATGACTGGATAGTCTGGAGGTTCTAGAGCTGTATTTTCAAAGGCACTTGGTTGATAGCCACTACCAATTTGTCCTCTTGAGGAACAGTTAGGTAACAATCATAGCAGCCTCTATCCCACTGGTATTTGAAGTTTCCATTCCTAAGCATGAAACTATGCTGCCTGCTCACAGGTCTCAGACACCTTTGGGCACCTGCCTGGGGTTGGAGAGGTATCTTGAGTGTTGGTCCCATTCCTCTGTGTGTTCAAGATGCCACTGAGCATCTGTGAACTGCCAGTAGTGTCAAGAGATTTTTGTATCTCAGATATGACCTTTAATCCTAGACCAGAGATTTTCAGGGCATGAATGAGAAATATGCATACGACTTCTTTTTCAATACATAGTTCAGTTTTTCTTTCTTTACGTAAGTTGGACAATGAATTCCCTTCTAGAGTGTCAAGGGTTTGCAGCAGAAGCTATCCAGCATATATCTTATTATTCTGCACTGTTTTCTTATTGTAAAGCTGCGAAATGGGGAGGATTAAGAATTCTGAAGTTATGTATTCTTTACTTCCAGGAAAATGCAGTACATTATGATGGCTTTATTACTGAAGAATTAGGGAGAATAAAGATGCTTTACAGAGGAGAATTGGTTCATTCACTACAGTGCTTACTAAATACCTGCATACTTCTATTATGAATACTAGCCTTGGGAAGATGCAGATATCTCCTTTCTTCCTGACAGAGGCTCTGCCAGTGATTCTAGACCACATGAGGTTGCAGCTCTGGAGGAAAGAGTTTGAATTATGAGTGATCATTCTTCAGAGTTCTTTCTGATTTTTTATTGTCAACATTGATCTTGTTCTAATTTACATGTACAAGGCCAGATGTGCACAGGAAAAATGAGGTGATTACACATATACCCACCAGATAAATTATTACTAGTAAGCACAAATGTTATTTTCACTAACAGAGTGGATGGCTGGGGACCTGTTTGGTATTTGGCCTATAAGAGGCAGCTGATGACAAGCCATTAACAAGGGAGAGTAGCAGATTGGTTTTGTTGGGACAACAGGCTAGGCAGTTTCAGTGCTGCCATGCTTACCCACAGAAGGGAAATGATTGATAAGACACCAGAAATGTTTTATTGTGGATTTTTTTCACACCCATTTTCTCTTTAAAGTAAAAGGAATAACATAGTGGTTGTAGTAACAGTTTAAAAGTATTTGGAACAGAAAAGGAACTGTCTGGTACCTCTATTACTCTTCCTTTGTTGTAGTTCTTCCCAAATCTGTGATTTCAATTCTGGGTTTTTTGGTTTTTGTTTTTGATTTGGTTTTTTTTTTTTGTGTGTGTGGTTTTTTTTGTTTGTTTGTTTGTTTGTTTGGGGTTTTTTGGGTTTTTTTTGTTTTGTTTTTTTGTTTGGTTTCTTTTTCTTCAGATGATGATTCTATACAGTAATTTTCACAACTGAGAAGGAAACACTACTTTTAACAGAAAGATAGTGGTTACATCTGCAAGTGAGGGTTAAATCATCCAGTTGAGTAAAGGATGGGAAATACTTAGCAGGCTGGGTACATGAGCCACTTCTTGGACAGTCAGCGATTAAAAAGAGAGTCTAAAACTCCTAAATAAGTAATATACAGAGAAGAATTATGAATTTAACAAAAATAGCAATGTGATAGAGTAGGAGTTTCATGTGTGTTACTGGTTCCAATAAACAGTTTAAATAAGTAAATCTGCAGTAAATAAAGACAAGGAGGAAATAGCAAAGCAAACAAGCTGAGGGAACAATAATTTCAGAGAGGCTGAATGAGTGTTCCACAAATTAAATGTTCAGGATAATGCTGGTTCTATATTTCTATTGAAGTAGAAAAGCTGAGTTTAAGAATCAGCAAAAGGCTGTTCCAAGGCTAAAGCTTGACTTGTCAAACATCATCCTCCTATATCAGCCCTAAGAGAAGCCTTCTGTTGGATAAGGATGAGCTCCTCTTCGGGTCAAGATTTCTTTCACAGGCATTATGTTGAACACAGCTCCCCATTTTATGGAGAAATGTTGGAGACCTGTTTAAACAGTTGCAAGTTACATAAAACACAGTAAGGTTTTTCAGGATCATATCTTTCCAGTAAAATACTCCTCTGCCTTCTTTTGGTGGTAACATTAAACATTCAGAAATTATAGGTTCTGTGTTAGATTCCTGGATGCTAACAGGGTGCAAATATGGAGATATCTTCCATTCATCACAAACCAAAGATTTTAAGATAATCAAAAATAAAGTCAAAAGGAGGTTTTTGTAAACCAGCAGGATTGAAGCCAAAGGTACTTGTCTGACTAGTGTTCATAGGGGCACCTATTCAAGGCTCATGGCTTGAATAACAGAAAACAAGTGAGCCACATTCAGGAGCCAGAAGCCTTTTCTGTCCCTTCTGCCACTGTCTAAAAGGCTGTGCTAAATTATGAGGCTGCTGAAACAGAGGCAGCAAGAAGACACAAGCAGTCTGTGCTTGGTGAGGGAAGGCTGCTGTAGGGTGCCACTGGCACTGCCTGCCCTTGTATCTGCCCCGCCCATGCAGTGGTACAGGGTTGGGAAAGAGTGGCTGGAAAGCTGCCCAGTGAAAAAGGATCTGGGGGTGCTGGTCAACAGCTGGCTGAGCATGAGCCAGAAGTGTGCCCAGGTGGCCAAGAAGGCCAATGGCATCCTGATCTTTATCACAGATAATGTCACCAGAAGGACCATGGCAGTACCTGGCACCAGTGAGGCCACACCTTGAGTGCTGAGTTCAGTTCTTGAGCCCTCACTGCAAGAAAGACTTTGAGGTGCTGGAGGGTGTCCAGAGAAGGGCAACGAAGCTGGTGAAGGGTCTGGAGCACAACTCCTATGAGAAGCAGCTGAGGAAGCTGGGGGTGTTTAGTCTGGAAAAGAGGAGGCTCAACCACTACTTAAGCCACTCTGCCTTTCCCACACAGCTGACCCATTTTACATGAAGATCTCTGTTTTAAATGAGAAGGGGTTAAATACCTCATATTCCTGTGCTTGAAGTTCTAAACAGTGTTGAATGTTCATTTTTCTTAATGAAAAATGCATTTAAATAATGTAGGCTTTTTAAAATTTTGTTGTAACTATCTGTTGTAACAGATTGCTCATAATATGTGAGTGCCTATAGCTATTTGGAAGCGTGGTTACTATCATGTTGACTATAAATCTAAATTAACAGAGATACATGACTTATGTGCATATGATGCAAACACTCAAGAGGCAGGCTATTTGTAAGAGAAATATAATTCCTTGATTAACTTCCAAAAACACCCTGCTTACTCCTTTGGGAATTCACAGGGAACACATGCATATATAATCACATAGGAGCAGTGCAAAAAGGGGTGTGATTATAGGAAATACAATTCTGTTGACTATCTATAACATCTTTGATTGTTGTTTGTTCTTGTTTTGGTGCTAGAAAGAGTCAGAATATTGACAGGAGTTAGTTCAGGACAGCGGATCATGATGAGTATGATTGTGATCCCTTTATATGGAGAAGAAATTTTTTTTTTCTCTGTCTACAAAACTGGAATTAAATCTTAATTTCCTCTGTATGGAGCACAATCAACTATCTACTTGCAGCAGAGCCCCTACCAACATAAAGACAAAAAAAGGAGTTCATATTAAAGGACTCTGATTTAACATATTTGGGCTCAATCATTGATTTTTCCACTTGGCCTTTGACATATCACCTAATTTCCCTGCTGAAATTCCTCTGTGAAACTAACAAATAATATTAATGTCTTTAGCTAAATTATTTAGACGAAATGCAGAATCTGGAATAGTGCGGGCTTAGTCTGTGCTGTGGAGGAACCACTTTATTACAACTAGCCTGCAATAAGGAGGACCCAGTCCAAAAATCCTGCTGTGCCTTAGATTTCTGTTAGTAAATAAGAGGAATGAGGTCTCCTGATCTCCAACACACGCTAGAAAGCCTGCTGATTTAGTCAACAATGGCTCATTATCATATTAAAGTGTTTATTGGATTCATTAAGCACAGGAAGCTGTGGATGAAAAAGAGGGTGTGCTTTAATTTCCTCATTCCTGCTGCCACTTTTCTCGCTTTCTTCACACTGACATTCCTGCTTTAATTAAATGTTCAGCTCCTCCTTGTGATTTCTGCACACACTATTTCAGCAGCATAAAGCAATGTTCCTTTGTGGCAAAAATACGTCCAAACTGTTAGTAGATCCTCTTGGGTTTTAAAGATTACTTACTGGGAATGTCCTCCTAGATATTCCACTTAAAGTGTATTTGTCTGACTTTCTCCTCTGAGTAAAGAAAGTATTGCCTGGGACTGGCTAGACAAGCCTGCTGTGCAGAATTGATTTTCATGTTTTATAAGGTACTGATGGCTCTGGTGCTCCTCTTGCAAGTCATTTGCCTCTTGATGGGCTTTCTTTCACACCAAAAGCCCAAGCAGCAGCAGTAAGCTGATCTACATTAGAACTTCAGCAACCACAAATACTGAAGCTCCTGCAAGAGAGGATAACCAAATGTTTAAAATGTTATTTTTAAGGTGTTTTAATCAGTTTAGTGTATTTTCAGGCTGACAGTAACAGCTGTATTTTATGTTGCCCGCCTAATTATTTGACTTAACAAACTAACCTATAGTGGGATTGATATCCAGCAGTGGGAATATGATTTGAATACAAACCTTCTGAAGACAAATGAGCCAAATTATTAGTTCAATACCACTGAATTCAACCCAACACAAATTCTCCATTTATTCTTGCATAACATTTTGAAGAGGGCTGCACTTTGTAGTCAGACTAAATGAAAAATACAGAATACTCTAAGAGCTGGCAGGAAGTTTCAGCTCAGCTGTCCTTCATTCTTTCATTTTTCTTTTCTTTTTTTTTTTCTCAGTAATTAACATAATTTCTTACTGTTTACTATTTTTCAGCATTATTCTACTGCATCTAATGACTTGCAGGTGAAAATTCACAGAAATTATTTTTTCACGTTTCACATAATTTATCATTAAAGTCATAAAGTTACTGAGAAGTATTTGTTCTTGAAACAGACAGAGGATAAGAGCATCTGGAATGATTTTTTTTTTCTGGAATAGTGACAAAAACATGGGGTGACCTCACAGAGGCCTGTGATGTCATCAATATTTTCTTTAAAGTGCAGTGGAAATGAGGATTTTCTTTCACTTCAAACTGACTTCATAAGACTACTTTTCATAGCTTTGTACTTGTCAAGGCTCATTGAGTAAAAGTCTGAGACAGTAAAGTGTTATAACTATCTCAGCACATGCCCTTCTATCCATCCTTATTGAAGATTTACAATTACTGCTGGCTGTATTTTCTCCTTTTTTATTTTTAATTTCTTTCTGCAGTTAATTTTTATCTTTATAGTCCTTACTGTATTAGTTGCTTAGAAAGGTCTTATTTTTATACTCTTGAAGCATATTTTCACAAGCAGTTCATTAAACACAAGGTAATATTACTTTTAATCCTAAAATTTTCATGGAAAAAAAAAATCACATCTTGTTAATAAAGACTATGTTTTACTTAGCTAATGTTTAAGAGGTCCAAGTCTTATTCTCCAATACTGAGACAAAAATATTTATATTGTGGTATTAAGAAACCAAGTTCTTATCCCATTATTTTACACAGAAAACAGATGATCTGTGTTGGATACCAGAAATGAGGAACAAAAATCCAGAATACTCTTTTTCCCCACTCTTCCTGTGTTCTGGAACATTTTCTTATCTTTTTCAAATTTTGAAGCTGTTGGCAGGAGTTGCTGAGATTACATGCATCCTTTGACTTATGGCTCTCTTCTGAAAACTTCTGAAGAGCTTAAATGTCAGCAGTTTGTCAGACCTAGTGGAAACAAATTGATCCTCAATAAGGGAACAATAGTTTAGGAAACAGGAAATACTGTTTTAAATTTCGTAAGATAAATCTCTGTCCCCAATAATTGCATTGAACATGAGAAGTGTTGATGCTGTATCTCATTTTTAGAACAAAGTTTTGTTGTCCTTGTTAGTATTATGGTTCAGAATTATAGTGAGCTTGTTTTTAATTAATATTACTAATATTAATGAAATTATTAATGTTTAAAATTTAAGTTAATTTATTTTTTAAATTAAATTAATTCATTTAATTAAAACAAGAAAGCCTTATTAACTGAGCTTTTCAGTCTTTTCACATCGCCTTGGAAGCCTTTTGTTCTCAGTAAAAGTACTTCACGGTGTGCTGTAGTGG
>VYZP01000919.1:6034-18690 GCA_013400635.1 Hypocryptadius cinnamomeus
ATCTTCATATTTAACACAGGATTCAGTTTGATGCATGCACTACTCATAGAACTCAATTTCTTTCCTAGAACGTGTGGTGTTTTCTTCTATCCATCAAGGCAGGTCTTGTGGATGGTATGTACTGCCTTGGTTAGACACTGGCAAGGAATTTTTCAAGTAAAATACAAACATAACATTGTTAAATATACATTTTTTTTAATCTTCTGTCATGACACATGAAGCTATGGATGTTAATGAAACACCATAAATCAACAGAGTACATAAAGAATTGGCTTTTACCTTTTTTCTTTCTTTCTTTTTTAAAATTTTCTGTACAATATGAGTCAATTAAAGTTATAATGACTGAAAGACAAAAAAATTTCCCTGTTTTTGCACCCAAACTGAATGCTGGTCTGGGGTATGATCCTTACAACTGGTACTTAAGTAGTCACTGACTGAAAGCTAATGCTGTGTGCCATTTTGCTAATATATATAGGCTGTAGAACTTCTATGAGATCCTTAATATTTTGCTATGTGAACCGATTTCATGAACCATGAAACCCAAGAGTCTGCAGATAGTCAAATCCACTTCCTCAGAGCAAAGCTGTGTCACTCAAATACATGTTCAAATACGTTACTGAATTTGGAAGGAGCATTTGTGGCATGTTGTGCCTGAGTTAACCCCTCACTAGAAAAATACAGGGTGGAATTAAGACAAGTTTCTACCAGCAGGATCACCATGTCCCACACTTATGGATTTTTTTTTTCTGAGTTTGGAGCATTTAATAGGAGCATCCTGATGAAGAGTGGTGCCCCACTAATCTTTCATGGTTTCCCGTGAAAGGAGGACCTCCCCCATGACAGGTTTTGCACAAAAGTGGCCACTGTGAGGTTGTATTGGATGGAAATCCTGTTCCCCTGAGAGGAACCCACAGCCTTGGAGGAACCATCTCATGGGACCTGTAGCTGCTGAAAGCAGAGGCTGCTGTGCACCTGGTCCCCAGCCCTGCTCCACCAGCCAGGTCATTCAGCTGGGCATGCTGTTCACAGTTATAATGGTGTTTCATCAGCTTCTGCAGTTAGGCCCACAGATATGCTCAGGAGTGTTGGGACCTTTTATTTCCCCCTAGGCACAGTATGGAAAATTGGTTCTGTAAATCATATGGCAAAATGACCTGACCAAATTGCTGCCTACACTTTCCTTTTATGTGGTACCAGACTGGGCGCTACATTTTTTAGTGTCCCGGTGTGCAGCCAGCCCTGTTAGGTGCTCTGCCCTCTGCTTTCACACACCATGAGAAGTGGGCAATGCTTCATATTTGGGTAAAGAATATTATGCTGAGAATGAAATCATCCCTTCAGAGTTTTATTTTAATAGCGATGTTTTTTTCCCCTGTAGGAAAAGATAATCAGACCATATAACCTTACTATTCGCAATGCAAGAAGCGTGGAGCCTTTCCTGCATGAAAGCTGTGCCATGGTCCCCACACATATCTTGGAATTAAAGAACCCAACAAACTAATAGCAGCCCAGTAAACAGAACTGTATTTACCTCAGCAATAACACCTCCTTTGTGACACATCTTTCCCGCTTGCAACTTCATAAGCTTTGGAAAATATGTTTTTGAAATACCTCTGTGTGTGAAGCTTATTAAATTAGTCTGTTCCGTTCAGTATTAAAAAAAAGTAGATTAAAACTCAAGTCATTTCATGGTCTGAAAAGAGTGTCAATAAAAGTGAAATAATGTTTGTACAGTTTAGTAAGGTGGGTTAACCTTTCAAAGAACATAGCAAATGCTTTGTGGAAAAAGAAATTACATTCACATGTTCTCTTGGCTTCGCAGAGGTAGTTTTCTAATGCATCATGAAAGAACTGCAAATACATGTATTGAATAGAAAGTATGCTGATAGTTGCCCTGTGGCAGGTTTAAGAAATGCGACAGCCAGAGTACACAGCAGAATGGTTGCTGTGTCAGTTTTGACATCTGTTTTGGAAGAATTTTGTCTGTCTCTAAAGCAGTGTGAACCTCAGTGTACAGTCACTTTGGAAGTGTTAGCTAGTCCATGTTGTGCTGAGCACATTGATGCTTTGAAGTGTCAAAAGCTGCTCAAGATATTTTAGCAATATATAAGCCCATTTCCTTTGGTAGAAGATTCAAGACAAGGCTGTGGGAGAGTGAAATTTCTTTGGAAGATTACACCCATTTCTATATTAAGTGGCAGAAAATCTTCCAGTCACTCTTTGAAAATTATTATCTAAATTCTGAGTCTGCTTATATCCTTCCCCTGACTGGGTGGCTGAAGCTCAGGAATTGTCTCCACTGAAACAAACTTACTATGGATGTAGATGAGGAAAGCTCTGGGCTTGAAAGAGCCTAGAAGAGTAACCAAAATGGGGAAGGCAGGGGAATGTGGTGCAGCATAGAGAACTCTGTGCAGTTTAATCATTTTCCTGCACACGTTTGTTCTGTTCCCTGTAATAGCTTATTGTAATCTAAAATTCAGTTCATTATGAACGGGGTTTTTTTCCATTCTGTTAATTTGAGAGACTTTTACAATTAGAATTCTTAAACCAAACTCATTTAATGTTCAAAAAGACAGAATTGTGGCTAATTAAAGATAACAGCAAATCAACCACATAAAACAATCCCATGCTGTACTGAATATGATTACAACAGCCAATGGATTGAGCACTGTGAGATATATCTTCTGTTGCTGATGGGGAAATATGCTGTGTCTTCTGTGATACTACAATTTCCCCCTCCTTTGCTCAGGTAGCATTTATCCATTTTTAAAAATGCTGTCATCCTGCAGATTAGTTGCAGGCAACAAGGCTTTTCATAGTCTGGCACTAATTCCCCATTATGATACAGCACTGTGCCTTAGGCATTGCCCTGCAAGCAGTAGCAAAGATTTGCTTTCTACCAGTCAATGCTGCACAGGCACCAGAGCCAATCTTTCTATCGACACTGCCTGCTTACACAGCTATGGATGGTTCATCAACCCCTCCCTGTGCTAACAGAGAACAGCACACAGCTCTCATCATTACTTTTCTTCACAGTTTTCTTTATCCTTCAGTTTCGTTTTTCTTACTGAAGATTTTAGCAGGCCACAATGGAGCGTATCTGGTTAATAGGCAAGGCATAAAATAAGTTTGGAAACATGTTAATCAATTTGAGAGGAATTTTTAGGTACTGAAATAACTGATTAACATCCAAACTTGTGCATAGGCGGAGACACACATTATCAGCATCAAATTAGATGTCAATTTAAACCTGCTAGCTGAACTCAAGCTCCCCTTCAAGAAAATCTTGGGATGTACAGACAGATACTCAAAAATTAAAAGCCTTGAATTCTGTTGTTATAATAGGGATGACACAGAGAGTGTCTGCACTAAAATTATTCCACTCAAGATTCCACCATTAACCTTAAATCCCGAGCTTAATTTCACTTTATATAAATTAAATGAAAATCTGGAGAGTCAGATAGAAGTAGTCAAGAGGATCTACTTTTGTCTCAAGAGTGACCCTCATTTATGAGGTTGTGGATACAGACTTGAACTGGCATAACATGAATAGTCACACTAAAGTGTGAATTTTTGGAGAGTCAGTGACCTTTGTATTTCAGAGCATTATTACTAGCACAGAAATAAAATAATGGCACAAAGATACAGCTCATCTCTTGGAGGACTTAGCAATGTTTTAGGATACTTTGTCTGCTGACAGATGCTAACTAAGCTAGAATAGTAAACATAACCTTCAAGTGCTCCTCTTTGTAGAGAGTGTTTATCTGCCCAGCTAAACCAGTGCAAAAGCCAAAGCTTTGCTGAAGACATATAAAGCTCCAGTGCAAAGAATATACGTGTTCTCTTCTAAGAAGCAAAGCCACCTTTATTCTCACTTATAATGAATTTGTTCTGAAATTATGGGAGCATGAAAAAGAATTGCAAGATTCTCTTGCCAGTTTTGCTCACTTTCAGGGATTCTTGAGCTGTCAGAAGGGGACAGAAACTTATTGTTCATGAGAATCAGGCCCACTGTATTTAACAGCACAGAATAATACTTGAAAACTGTTCAAGAATGGATAAATCCAGTAAAAAAATAGGTAATCATTAATTAGATTTGGAATATATCACACATCTCCCAGACCAAGGACCTTTTAATTAAAAATGAGTTTACAGATTTCAGTTTTCCCTGTGTGAAAAAGTCATAGACTTTATTTTTATCTACAATTGTTCTTGGCAATCCATGCCAATCTGTAAATACTCTGGATTTTGTCCCAAAACCCTCCAGTAAATGACCTCATTAAAAATATAACAGTATAGAATGAATTGGCAGAACATGATTGCTGCTTCCAAAAGGCTTAATCTTTTAATGTGCACAATTACTTTAGTAACTAGGGGCCAAATGCAGATATAGGTGGAGGGTCTCTGCTACTTAATAGTAATAGAAATATTTGTATTTAATATCTGTTTGTGTCTGGATTTAATCCGGCTTATACTGTCAACTGATTTAACAAAGGTATGGCTAGGGCATTTTTTGCCAAAATGAATGTTTAAAATCTGTGAGGGTAATTTAGGAAAACTCATTATTTTGTAGACATAGCCTTATTTTTGTATCTACTTTTAATTATCAGGATATGTCTGGACATTTCTGAATCTCACAGTTTCAGAAACATGTGAAACACCATTTGTGCCAGAGGTCCCAGGTCACATCTCTTTATAGAAAAAACAACAAAACCAGAGTTGATTTCATTCACATTTCTCAGCATGAGAACTTGGAAATAGAAATGCTACTATAAATAACAAGGGAAAATGTACATTTTTACTAAAATCTAAGGACTAATTTTTCCTTAGAGTAGGATCACTATCATTCCACTATTTCTGGTCTTATGTTTCTCCGAGTACCAAGCTATAACATCTTCAGTGCAAACTGCTCAGAAATTATGATGTTGGGACATCATTTAAAAGTATTTCATATCAAGTCAAGTACCTTCTGATATTTTTATAGATATAAAGGAAAGAATTTTTTTTAAGACCATGATAAAACCTTCATTTGGAAAATGTATGTTTACACCTTCAAACAGAAATACCTATAATTCTGATTATGTGAAGCCATTTTTTTCTACAATATTTATTCAACATTCATGACAGTCACTTTGGCATCATCTCCTTCAGCATTCCCATCACAGCCAATTATTTTAGTATGTCAGAGTAATACCCTGGAATTCCTTTGACATGGAGATCTCCCTGGGTTTGGGGACTGCTCTTGCTGCAAGGAGCTGATTTCATTAAGCAGGAGGGACTAAGGGCTCAGTCCTGAAAACCTAATGCAGTCTTGCTGTTGCTTGCCATGGCAATCCCCAAGAAAAACCCCAGGGAGCACAGATGCTAAAGCAGGAGCAGTTGGTTTCCTGCCAGGGAGTGCATGGCTTCCTCCACACTCCAGCTTGGTGCTCTGGATTCAGCCTGAAGGGGTTGAAGTTGACTGCCCATGTCCATGTGACTGCCTGCTTGCTCTGGCACCTCATGTGAAGGCACGTCCTGGACAGTTCCATGTTTGTTATCCAACGTTCATTATATGGCTTTGGGTAGTGCTGGTCTTGGCATGCACGAGTGCTGATCCCCTGGTCTCTGAGCGTGGTGGGTCAACTTTTGCTGCAAAGCCAGGTTCTTCCTCTCCCTCCTCAACAGTGCAGGGGGGGAATGGATCAGTGCAAGAAGTGATGAAGCCAGTGCAGCAGCAGGTTTCCTCTCCAGCTGCATTTCTTTAATTTTCCCCTCAGACTCCTGTCACTCCTTCCACTTTATTAAAATTAAATCTGTTAAAAATGTTTTTACTGTTAGTTCAGCTGAAAACTGAGCTGGGCTCTCAGAGTGCTTTAGTCTAGTTCATTCACAGTCATTTATCTTTTGTCATTTTGTGTTTTTTAATGGGGCTCTTGCATAATGCACTCACCTTTCCTCCACATAGAGCAATAATCCTCCATCACTCAAGGCAAGAACTAACCCCATAGGTCTTCTTTCTCCATGTGAAATCCCACACAATATGGACATGTTATGAAAGTTTAAATGTCAGTATTCTTCCACAATGCCTGTTGGTGATCAGGAATGGCAAGATGAGACCTTCATGAGTGCCAGACAGAAAGAGACAGCATACATTTGGTGTTTCTAAAAACAGAGAATATAACTGCACCACTTAGGCTATCTGCATGCCTTCCTACCCCCCCTGCCTCCCTCCCTTATCTTCCCAGTTTTCCTAGTCCATGAGACAGGTGAATGAACAACAAGCTTTTAGGGCAGCAAAGGCAGGAAAGAAAGACAGAAGACTTGGAGGGTGATGGGACTGGTGCTACCCCTTCAGAATCTGACTGCCAAAAGTAATGGCCCAGAGAGGATAGTCCCATGACTTAGGACTTGTTGTGGAAAAAACCCTGATCTTTCCACCTTGATGAAAGAGGGTTTGCCTTCGTCTTCAGCACTGATGTGCTGAGCCATGCTGAGTGGCAGAGGGAGCCTTGGCTTGACTCATGATAGAGTGTGAACATCGCTGGTGGAGGACAACGGGCGAGGTCAGAGCAAGGGAGGTGTAGGTTGTCCCTATCCAAGCACACAGTTTTTAGGAAAAAAACCCATGCCTTGTATGTGTATTGACTTTTTCATGGCATGTCCCAGGGGAGATAGAGCCACAGCTGCTGTGCTGGGTGAGTGCCTGTCTGGACTGCATTTGCTCCACCACCTGTTGCAAGTGGGAAATCATATTGTCTATTGTAGAACGACAGACTTTAATTGCAAGCAAATAAGCAAGGGCATGGCTGCAGCTCTGCTGACTCTATTTTGACCAGCTGCAGCTCCATGAAGAGAATGCCCAGGGGAGAAGAGAGGACCTAAGCCCTGGTAAGAGACTTTTCAGTAAAAGCAGAAGAGAAAATTCACTGTTTGCCCATACAGATAAAGGATAAGGAAGTAAATAAATATAATAGCTCTCTTTTAATTATTTGCTTCTAGCAAAGAGATATATCTGAACTCCTGTTTTAGTTCAAAGGATTGCAGTTTATTTCTAGACACTGAAATTTATACAGAAACCAACAGGTTTTCCTGTCTAAATAAAGTATGGGAGAAAAAGCTGTAAGCATACGGTAGCCTTAGAAATCTTATATGCATGTTGCAGTGAAGATGGGAGAAAAACAGCTACTCTTGCTGAACACGTCACTGAATAATCCACTGTTACCATGATAGCCACCCTGCTACCTTGAAAGAAATCGTGCTTGTTTTAATGTGGCATGATGGATGAAAAAAATAACCTTGGATCCACAAGGAGCTGGAGAAAGAACTAATCAATCATGTTCTGTTTCATTCTTTCCAAACAACTATTGTTGCTGATAACAGGTAAGTAAATAGAATTTATTATCCCAGTGGAGGAAAGCTGAATTAGTTGCCTGATGATAAGCTTCCACACCGTGAGCAAATTGCCTGTTGCAGACACTCTGAGCTCGAGGGAATGTGTAAGGTCAGAGGTATTCTTTCTGCTGAAACAGTGCACTTGGTTTTAAAGGCCGTGCAGCTGGTGATCCTCACCCAGCAGGGATTCACAGGCTGCATTTTGGCCCCTCCCTCGCTTGCAAACTTGGCTTGGCAGCACCAGTGCTTTTTATGCGGCTAGGCATTCCCTGCCCGGGAACCCAGGATAAGGCTTCACAAATGCGGGACTCAAACCTTTCTGAGCAAATCTAATGCTGTATACCCTGGAAAAAAAAACTTCTGCAAGCTGCCATATGGAGAATGAATCCCTTTGGCCTGAAGAAACAGGGCTTGAGTGCTCATGTGACTGAGCAACTGTGGGTGTGAGTGTGAATGTCGGCTGGGGGAGTCTGTCTCAGCTCACATCCACTCCACTGGCCAGATATGACAGCAGGTCCAAAGTTATGCAATCTTCACACCCTGAAAATTGCATGAAAATGAGCTGTAGTACAGGTCCAAAGGCCACCTTAGTGCTTCCTCCAAGGGGAAGGCTGCTATGGAATTATACCCCTTATATAGATATATACCAGACAAAGTAAATAATGACCGGGTTGCTCGCCTAAAAATGAAAACAAAAAAACCCAAAAACACAAAAAAAACCCCCAAAAACCAAAAAACAAAACAAAACAAAAAACCAAAAAAAACAACCCCACAGTGAAGATGAGGTAGTTCACAAATTCAGAAATCCCTGTAGGAACTGTCACTACAAGAATTTTATGAGTGATTAGTTACTCATCAAGTTATTCCTCCCTTCTGCTTTCGCTCAGATAGTTCCCCTGTTAACCTACTACAGCTCTATAAATACATTTAATTACTGTGGAGCAAAATAAAAGTTCTGCTACAGAAATGTGCTTTACAAGAGCAGCAAAAAATTTGAAGACTCATTGCCCTGAGTGTGTGGGATCAGGCAAAGGTCATGTGGATGAAATATAACATGATCACCTAATTAAACCCTCTCTCAGGGAGCACACACATGGGGAGTGTTCTGAGTCTCTGTTAAGTTGGTATGCTTTTCTTAAATTTTGAGTGCTTTGCTCTGAAGTACTTTTTTTCTTTATTTTTTCCCTTAATAAAAAGGCTCATTTGGAATTGTTCTGGAGGGTTTAATGATTTCTTCAAAAAACAGGCATGCATCATTTGAACTTTAGCAGCAGCATTGTTTATACTCACAAGTACAGCATAAATCTTGGCTTCCTGATCACTTTTGCTTCTGGAATAGTGGGGGGTTGTGCTAGACTGCAAGCCAGCTGTTTGGAAATGAGGGAAGGTGAGATTCACACGTTGTTATTGGATTTCTTAAATATCGACCAACAGCAGAAAGGGTGGAGGTTCTCCTGAGATCAACCTGGCTTCCTGGAGGGCAGGATGCCCCGGTGGCTACAGACTGGCTGCCTCCATGATCTCTGTTTACTTTGCTCTTACCCACATAATTTGGTCTTTTATCCATCCCTCTCTTCCACACACCCCAGTGTCCCAATATTTATCCCATGTGCATTTATTCTGCCTCTCCAGCCCTACTCTAGCGCTCTTCTCCCACTAATGGATCCTCCCTCAGCCTTGGCACTTCCTCATATACACTTCCTTTAACACTCCTTCTTACCTTCAATCCCAGGCAGGGGTTTCTGCCCCCTCAGCTGGCAGGAGCACCCACAGCAAATTGATGAGCTCTCTGCTTACAGGGCTTTGACTTGACCACTCCATACCTGGCTGTGGAGTAAGCTGGCTGCAGGCAGCATTTCAGAAGACAAGGTGCCTCCCCCAAAGCTGTGACAAGGACATTTAAACCGAAATAACTGATTTCTCAAGAAAGTTAAAAGAACGTTTAATGGTGAGGCCAGTCCCCTGGTCACAGGAGAAAAAGAAGAGAATTATCATAATATTTCTTAAAATGAAGAGGAAAGTAAATTATTTCCTCATCCCATCCACGAAAGCTGTCCTGTTCTGAAAACTCTGGAGGGGGGAAAAGTCAGCTGGTAGAAGATGTTTTTGTACGTGGGTTGCTGCCCCACAATTACTGTGCAAGGCAGCAAAACTGGCTGTCAGATGGAGACTGTCAGTCTGTGTCATGGTGGGGCTAGCTCTCTGTCCTGCCTCGTGTAGCAAACCTCTGCCAGCAAGGGGACAAATCTCTTGGATTTGCCAAGTAATGGAAAACATTTACTCTGCTTCTCTCACAACTCTTTTGCAAAGAAAATGTTCTCTATTCAAATGCCCAGTGTACCTTCTAAGACACCTAGACAACCTGCCTTCCCTTGAAAGGGAGGTGTCCTGGCCATATTTGCAGACCAGTATTTGCAGAGGTAATGCCTTGTGTGGCTATCTCACTAGAGGAGATCCAAGCTTGGCTGGAAGCAAGCCTTTTGTGATTCCCATCCTCACAGAGCCACATAATAGAAGAGGACTGTGATCCAAAAGCTAAGCTTTCATTAATGCCAAAATAAAACTCATTTATAAATAGAATGCGAACCAGGTCATTCTTGCCAATCCAAGTTTGTAGACAGTCTGAAATAACAGCTCTGAGCAGTATATAAACTGTTCCCATTCTTCTCAATGTGGTGCTAACTAGGAAATCTAATTATCACAATTTAAATGTCAGCATCATTAAATGTTTTCCTTCTGAATACTCTAACAGAAACATCCATCTAATATGCACTTATTACATTCCCAAACCACCTCCCATATTTTTCACCGTGTGCCAGATGTACCACCTGTCCTCTGCCCAGTCACCAAAGCCTCCAGATTCCTGCTTACAATTTTTACTACAAAGTAATTTAGCATTGTCAATCTGACGGCCTGGGATACATCTTGAAAAGCTGGGGAGAAGGTAAATAAAATTTGGTGTTGAAACAAAGACAGCAAGAAATCTGTTACATGCAGCAATACTAATTAAATTGAATATAATACTGGTTTTAGTATTCTTTTTTACATTCAGTTTGATCCAGTGAGATGTTCATGATTGTTTTCATCTGGATCTGATGGCATTTCAGACAGTTTCATTCCAGATTGTTAAGGAGCTGGTAACAAAGATGTTGGCTAGAAAGATGAAGCAACACATAAGGGTAAATATTTGTCAGAAGAACAGTTGCTGCTGGTTCCTCAGTACAAGCACTTTTCACTGGATGTTGCATATGCTGTGCCAGAGGCCATATTGAGCAAATGGCTGTTAAAAAGTTGCAAATAAACTTGTGATTTATTTCACTATTCACCCAAAGCTTTTTTTTTTCCTGTTGAAGATAAGAACCTTTGTTTGAAACACTTGAATCAAATGGTTATTTGAAATAAAAATTGAAATTTCAGACTCACTCATGACAGAATCATAGAATCATTAAGGTTGGAAAAGACCTTCAAGATCATTGAGTCCAACTGTTAATACATCATTGCCAAGCCCACCACTAAACCACGTTCCCAAGTGCCACATCTATGTAACTTTTAAACACCTCCAGGGAGGTGACCACCACTTCCCTGGGCAGCTTGTTCCAAAGCCTGACAACTCTTTTCATGAAGAAGTTTTACCAAAACTCCCCTGGAACAACTTGAGGTCATTTCTTCTTTTCCTTTTGATTGGTATTTTGGAGAAGAGGCTGGCTACTACCTCATTACAACTTACTTTATTTTAGTTGTAAAGAAAAATGAGGTCTTGTGAGTCTCCTTTTCTCCAGGCTTAACACCCACCAGTTCCCTCAGCTTCTCCTCACAGGACTTGTTCTCCAGACTCTTCAACAGCTCCATTGCCCTTCTCTGGACACTCTCCAGCACTCCAATGTCCTTCCTGAACTGAGGGACCCAGAATTGACACAGGATTCGAGGTGTGGCCTCACCAGTGCCGAGTACAGGGGGGACAATCACTGCTCTAGTCCTGCTGGCCACACTATTGCTGACACAGACCAGGATGCCATTGGCCTTCTTGACCACCTGAATACACACTGGCTCATGTTCAGCCACTGTCAACCAGCTCCCAAAGGACCTTTTCCCCCAGGGTGCTTTCTAGCCATGCTGCCCCAGCCTGTAGTTCCGCAGGGAGTGCAGGACCCAGCGCCTGGTCTTGATAGAAGGGCAGTGAAGCTGGTGAAGATGTGAGCACCCATCTTCATCCATGGGAAGTCAGTTGCTCTGCAAGAAACAATAGGAAACAGTAGGAAACAGTAGGAAACAGTACTAAAAGCTTTACAGAACTCTAGATAGACAATATCCACAGCCTTCCTCTCATCCACTAAGCAAGTCATCTTTCCATAGAAGGAGACTGGGTTAGGCAATCAGGACCTGTGTTTCACAAGCCCCTGCTGGCTGATCCTCTCTTTGTCCTGCATGTGTCATTGCATTCAAGATGGTCTGCTCTGTGAGCTTCCACAGTACCCAAAGCAGACTGACAGACTGACAGGCCTCTAGCAACGAGCCTGTAATGACCTAGAGTTTGTATGCGCAAAGCGTGGACAAAAATTATCATGAAATGCACATTCTACGCATGAAAAAATCAAGAGATGAAGAAATGGGTTGATGTAGAACTGCTGTAGTATGGCTCTGAGCTGCGGAAGAGTTGGGTTCCCTTGAAAACCCTGTGTTTGGAAGTGCACAGTTTTCGCCTTTCTCTCTTTTGCCATGCCTAAAGGGTGCCCATGCAGGGCAGCTCGTGTACCAAAGCAAGTCCTGTGGCTGGAGCAGGCTGAGCTCTCACTCAGCTCCTGAACATGTCTGTAGCCAGTAGGTGAATGGCTCTGCCCATGACACAAGCTGACGTCTGTCCCAGGCAGATCTGATCCCAAACATAACATTGATCAATAGGAGACACAGATCCAGAACCAGCAGCCAAGACTTCTTGAGGAAAGGCACAGACACCTAGCTTTGGCTGCTGGCAAAGGAATGTATCCAAAGAATTGCAACCTGAAGAACCTGTGAACAGAGCACCCATCCTCATGGGTTCTCCACTGATCACCATAGGTATCTCACATTGCAAGCCATCACTTCTCTGAGTGGTTGTCATTGCTTCTCTGAGTCATGGCAATGTCCTTAAAATAACAAATTATGTTATAGAATTAATCTCTCAAGATCATGTGTTTGAGGTAAGACTATGAGCTAGAGTTGCAGTCCTGACAAGAAAGGCTGTATCTGAATTCCTGATGGCAAAACATATTTAATGTGAATTACACTGAACTGCAGAGATG
>VYZP01000919.1:18724-58635 GCA_013400635.1 Hypocryptadius cinnamomeus
AGTCAGTGACACTTTAGAGTGATTCTCCAGTGTCTCTTGTATCAAGAGATGTATAAACAATTGCCCCAGGAACTGTGCAAATTGAGCAAAATTAACAACCAGGTCTCTGAACTACAGCCTTCTTTCCAGAAGTTCGTGTGAGACACAGTTTACAAAAAATGTCTCCCTGATGATGTCATCTTGGACAGGCAGATAAAGAAGAGCTTCTTTTGTCAAGGCACCTGTACTAACCACATTCTCTCTGTCCTTTAGATGATATCACTGCTGTCAAAATCAAATTGAATACTTCGTAGTTTCAAATCAGGAAACAAGAGTGTTCTTTCAGAACGATGTCTAGGTGAGATTCACATTGCAATTCCCTTTAAAATGTAGGCCACTGCAGTCTCTGTAGTTGTTCAAAAGTTTTCCAACTCAACAATTTTCTTGAAAAAGGGAAGGCCCAGTTTTCACTGATACCCACTGTAGACTTCAAATAGATGCTAATTGTGATTTTGGAAACAACTAATCAATGAGCACATTAGCATAGGGACTTATCTGCCATATAACTTGCATATAACTTAAAAAATCCCCTCGTTTGGTACTCCAAAGAGGTCCTCTATTCACTTAAGTTGATCAGCTCAATACCTCTGCTTCCGAACTTGGTGTCTCAACCAGAAAGCCTAGTGTGGGCTACTGCTTGTTTTGGGCTACCTCCAAGAGCTAGTTGATAGTTCTTTGGATGCAGTTTTGCCATCATTTTTGGAATGATACACCAACAAAAAAAAAAAAAAGATTCATGGCCAGCCCACAGAGACCAAAGATCTCTGGTGAGGAACTTGGTGAGGAACCATAAGAGAACAATTCAGATGGAAACAGCATTGGATTTCTAAGGGTATTTTGTTCTTGTTATATCTTTTCATCTCTTTCCAGTCTGCTGATGCTCAGAGCAGAGAATGTGTGGTCTTATTGCAGCCATCCAGAAGGAGAGAATTAGTGGTCTGCTCCACAACAAGATTAAAGAAAACAGACTTGTAAAATAAATAGAAGTTTAGTTGGATACAAGCATTGTCAGTGAGAATGAAAACGAATCCAAATTTTAAAGTAGCCATTCATAGAGGAAAAAAATAGAAAAATAACCAGATATTCAGTAGTGGATCAGATCTTAAGCCTCTCTAGGGAAAAACAGTCTCCAGAGGTGAGTGGAATCTCAGCTCCCAGAGCAAGTCTGTGGCAGGATCTGGAGCTCATCTGTGAGGCTCAGGATGGTGCTGTCTGGAAGTGCAGTATTTCCAAGCAGGCAACACTTTATTGTGTGCCATACTGCAAATACTTTTGCTGTTCTGATCTTACCAGACTGTGAACTATTTTCTTTCCTGCTCCCGGGGGATCTCACAAAGGAAAATTATAAACAAACAAACAAAACCTTCTCTTTGTTGCCATGTCCTCTGACTGTTCAGTGAAGTTCTCCTGTGAAGAAGAGGCCTGAACTGCAGCTGAATGGGCAAGCTGAGCTGAATAAATACATTTTGATGACTTGAGATCTCAGAACTACTCGGTGGTAGAAAGTGCATTGATACAGACTTATCAAAGCATTCAAAAACTATATCCAAGGCTCTTAGTACTGGTGATATTTGACCTATAATGAAAGTAATTTACTTGGCATCATCCCTTCCAGAAAGAAAACACGCTAATGGCTTGTTATTTGATAAGTGATTTCAGTGGAAACATTTCTCATTCTTGAATAAGGTTTTCATCCATAAAAAGAGTATCAAATCAAT
The DNA here is from genome assembly GCA_013400635.1 of Hypocryptadius cinnamomeus. NCBI lineage: Eukaryota > Metazoa > Chordata > Aves > Passeriformes > Zosteropidae > Hypocryptadius > Hypocryptadius cinnamomeus. Next base: position 20,482 of record VYZP01000919.1, read on the forward strand.
GGTAGAGGTCTTTGCTAAAGTGAAAAAAGCATTTGGAGACCCTTTGAAAAGTCCTTTCTTTTGCCTCAGATAGTTTGCATAAAGCAACATCATGAGGTTTCCACTTTGAAAATTATTTTCCTTGAAAATAGGAGAAATTAACCAAGAAAGTATCTTTTACCTGATATATCTTCTGCTCCAATAAATTATTTCTTCCTGCAAATGGTCTACTAATGAAAATAAAAAATTTATGTACTTTTTATTCTAGCCATGTATGCTATTGTAATTTTACTTTGCTCAGCTACTATAAAAGTGACTTCTTTTTTTCATCAACTGTCTTTCTTTCCAATTGAATAAATATATAAACAAAATATGTAATACAAAACACATACTGGAAAAAAAAATTGCTTAAATGTAGAAATTAGAGGAACTAATATGGTTTCTGCATTATTTATTTTGCAAGGAGCAAAAAATGCTGGCCAGGAAGTAGCTGAGTCATATTAACCTCTGCCAGCTTCAAAGCTGGAGACACTCAGAGATGATTGTAGGCAGCTCTAAAGCTACCCCAGGTAACTGCAGTGCAGAACTGGATGAGGTCGACTTTAGTAAAACGAAAAGCACATCATGTCTGGAGAGATGAGGGATTGCAATGGCTATTTGTTGAAGAAAATTTTTTTCCCAAAAACCTCATGTTTGTGTTTACCAGCAGTACCAAAGTTCACGGGTGGAATTTGTAATGAAAACATAGTTCTAAAATAAGTACTGCAAATTTTTCAAAGAAAGCCATGTTGAAAAAATGAACAGTAGCATTTGTAATAGCTAAGGAACAGAAACCTCTTAGGTACCTCACAGTATTCACCTAAACTGCTAGTAAAGATTCAGATGTATTTTCTTTATTTTATTAATTCATTTTTCTTTCTTAACAAATGCTATGTTCTTATCACTTTTGCATGGTTGAATTAATTAAGACTAGTGAGAATAGCCCTACTTCTATTCAGAAAAAAAAAAAAGATAAGAACCAACCACAAGAGTCATCATCATCCTGGTAAGAGTTACTCAGATGTGCTATTTGCTTAATAACCAGGGAAGATAAAGTTTTCTATTTTACTGGAAGCACACACTGTGTTTGGAAATATTCCTTATCTCTCTATGTCCTAAACACCAGTGTGGAAATTGAGAAATGGCCCCTCCTGTTACACCTATATGGGAGATGATCTGCAGCCTGCAGGATGCGTTTGGTTCTGCCAAGCAGTCCTGCTACTCTTAAATCCTGAAGGATTATTGTTCAAAGGAAACTGGAGACATCCAAACCCATGTCTCACATCCTGGAGGTTTTAGAGTTTCCACGGGATTAATTATTTACTGGGACCTAGTTTGGGAGTACAGTGAGGGAAATTGCATTTGAGTCTGACAGCACAATATTCACCTCTCAAGTCTGAACTCAGCCATCGGTGTCTGCATCAGCCGCATCAACCAGTCACCAACTGGAATAAAATTTGAAATACTTTAGGAGCAATTGCTGATGGTTTTCTGCCTAGAAGCCAGATAAAACAGATTATATCTACAATTCTGAGGCACTCTTTTAATTCTGAAATGGTAATGCTTTCTAGACCAAAATGCAGTTAAACTGAGGGACAGATAAAAATGGATAATAAATTATCCTAGTTTATTGTATGTTTTTTGATAACATTTTCTAGACATGTGTTTGTAGGACTGAGGTTATAAATCTACAGTTTTAATTATAGAATTCTGAAGTTAAGAATATTGAGTCTATGCTGTCAAATCTTTAATTCTGAGATGTTTCTCCCCTGTTAATAAAGGAATGATTTTGCCAAGGAATGCCATTGATTTTTTTTTTCCATTTTGCATTTCATTCATGACCACTTTCATTTTTCAGAAAAAACCCATCTCTGCAACAATGAAATTTGTTGGAGAGTTGAACTTCTACTTACTTTTACTGCAACATCCTTCTTACTTCATGGTAAAGTTATTCCATGGGATTTTCTCTCTGTGTAGTGACTTACTTTAAAAGGGATAATGGACAGAAAAATCATGCAATTCTTACAAATCTCTAACATTGATGTAGAATGCTTTAATGCAATATAAATGGAAAGTTTCTGTGTAAGACATTGGAAAAAATTATCCTGTTTAGGCTGCAACAGTCCATAGCATCACAAATTCATCTTCATTGTGATGAAAAGTCTCTCAGCTGCTTGAACTCTCTCTTAGTCTTTATCTTATATCACAGTAACCTTTGGTAGTCAGTACATATTAGGCATATTCCTTCTGTTTATTATAAATCTGAATTAAAATCTCAAACCCTGTTTCAATAACCTGCTTTATTAGCTTTATTGTAGGCATGAAATCTAGTCCATGATGTTCTAATGGTGGGGAGTACTTAATGGTTGTATATAAAAGTAATTTCATTCCTTTAGAATCTTTACTGAGCAAGGTGCTTGAGGATTAAAATTGCCCATAATGTTATCAAAAGAATGTAAAACATATTGAAAAAGTTTCATAAACAACATAAAAATCTGCACGTTTCTGTTATCAAGATAAAAGGTCACTAAGTAAATGCAAACTGACAAGTTTAATTCTAATATTTACTTTGAAGGCACAATGCATCCTCTGAAATGGCACAGTCAGAGGCTTGTGGGAGAAGTGGTGACACATAAACCACATGACTGATCTTCTTCCCAAACTGCTGATCACACTTTTCAGTGGCTTTCTAGTTTCCTGCAGAGGTGTCAGGCTCTGCTCCCTTCCAGGGTAGATCATGGGGCCTCCACCAAAATCAGTGCCACACACCCCTTTACACTACCCATGACTCTGGCACATGGCATGTATGACATGGGATGGCAGGAGTGGTTGCAAGCAGTTTGGAAAGATTTTTAGAATATAAATTCATTTGTGAATAACAGACTGACAAAACAAGGTTTAACCGCTGCAAGCAAGACAGCCTGCTAGATAACGTGTGTAAGGCTTAGTGTAGTGGGACTGAATGCATAAATAATTAATGGAAAAAGTTATGGCTTTCACTAAAATAATACATATATGAACATGTATATTCATTTTTATTCTTGAAGGATTTTATATATTCTCTAGTCTGCATACAAGTACACTCAGAAGTCAGAAAACATATGATCCTTCCTACATTGCTAATATCCCAGAATACAAGACTTCTGCTCTTTATATGCTCTTTATATGTTCTTTTTTGGAGTGATGACCACAAGAAATAACCATTCAGTCTCACCCATAAACCCCACACTATTTTACAGGAAGGTTGCGTAATTAGAAATTTTTTATGCCTAGTCTCCACATTAATATCCATGCTAGAAGTCATAATTAAAGCTAATTGCTGCCTTCTGTTGGGCCAAGACTCCAAAGTGGATTACCTGTATCCTTTGCTTATGGCTCCATTGTCTTTCCAGCAATAGTTGAAAAATTAGGCCCTCAGTTATGAAGAGCTATTTTCCTCCATTCACATGATTAAGAATTATGCTACAGGTGTTAAAGAATTACTGAACTTAGACATATCCATTCTGCTGCTTTTGCAGTTGTGTGCATTTAATTTTAGTGTGTGGGGTTAATAAATTGCATAAAAGCAGTTAAATATGTCAACAAATTTGTAGTTATTGAGTCTAATTGATGCTATTCTGTATTTCTTTATGCGTTACCTATTGTTTGCAGGATCTATTTCATCTTTCAGCTCATTTGAAGTCTTTTGTTTTTTAAGTAGGGCCCTCATGAATGTTAATAATTTTTTTTTACTGTAATAAGTAAGAAGTCTATTTGAGGTCCTATTTTAATAATCAGTTTTGATCCTTTTTGTTGAAATTGAAAATGAGATTAAAAACAGATTTCATGTCGATACTCACCAAAGACAAATGTTATTTCACTAAGGAATTACCATCTTCTCTCTTTCAGTCACTACTGTGGAAGGGCTGAACTGATTTTCTGGATTTTTTTAATGATATATGTACCACTTGTCTTGAGATAATTTTGCAGCTGTCAGGAAGTTTAACCCTTCCTCTCCAGAATTTGAAATCCGTGGTCTAATGAGGGATAACAGTATGGTTTGAAAACACATGTAAGTTCATCAGACAGTCCTGCTTCAAGCATTTTTTATTTTTGCATATAACATGCTCTGCAGATTATGAATCTTAAGTATGTGGGATGATTCTTTTGCAATCAATCCATGATCCATGCTGCTAAATCACATAAAATAATCTAAATGGTTTTAATAGTAACTGTCACAGTAACTGTAAGTGACATTGAGGAATGACATACCCATAATATAAAGGCTGTCAGGAAGCACCTTTACAAACTTTCTGATCCTCAGAATGTTTTCAGTTCACTTGTCATCTATATTTTTTCAACTATAAAAGCCAAAGCTTTAAAAGAAAATAGTGAAAAGGCAGCTACACAAGCATGCTCTGCTTAATGTCTTAGGATTCTTGGCAGCTCACATCAAAACAAGCCCAGCCTTACCTACAGCTGAATCTGGCTCTCCACATCCATCCTAGCCCACCTATGTCAGCAGATGCAGTGCCCATCTGGCTGGAGGCTGTCCTCTGAGGGCCACCCAGTGGGAGATGTGGCCAGGAGCTGGGAGAGGGAGAGCACAGGCTCAGCAGAGCAGGGCAAGCCCCACAAATCACAGCACCTGCCTTGGAACTAGCTCTGATCCCCAGCTATAGCAAAGGCCAATTATAAGCCCCTACTACTGCACATTGTCAAGAAAAACAAAAAAGAAAGAAAAGCAAGAGAGAAGAAGAAAAAAAAAAAACAAAGAAAAACCGACAAACAAAAAACTGAGGGTCTGCAGCTTGCAAATGTTTGTAAGATTTCAATCTGTAGGCTCATCCCAAACTCCTGAGGATCTGAATCCTACTTTTCCTCCCCTGTCCCTGCATGTCAAAGCTTATCTCCCACTTCGGAGAGCTATGTACCCTTCCCAGCTCAGCCCTTGGCACAAACCAGGTGCATGAGAAGACAAAAACGAGGAGCTGCTATGCTGTGCTTTGGGTATGAGCCCTTAGCATTTCAGTGGGGTGGTAATGCCAAATAATATTCCAAATAAGTATTCATCTGTCTTTAACTATGAGGCACCTGTTCGTTCAGAGGATTAAGGCATATGTTTGTATCCCCCTGCGTTGCTAGACTTCTTCTGTGAGTGTTGGCACAGAAATGCAGGCTAGAATTTTCACCTTCAGATTGGAGCTATTTTTGTTGTATCAGTGAAAAAGCCCAAATTACAAACAGCCATCTAAGAGTACAGAAGCATCATTTCCACCATCAAATTAAAAAAGGTTTAGTCAGACATGACAAAAAGCATTTTATGTGAGCTTCATGAACATGTTCAGAAGAAAAGATGGATTTTCAACAAGCTGAAAAGGGACACATTAAAAGCAAATGTAATGAAGCTTTGCTGCTCTGCTACTGTATAGCATCCTGAAGGGATTTTTCATGTCACTGGGGTAGAGAGCAGTGCTTCTCTTGAAGCATTTCCCTAGACAGCCTCAGGAAATCAAGCTGTGACACACATCTGGATAGCTCTGTACACAAATGGCATCGCATTTAGAGATGGAGTTGGCACGGAAAAACCCGTAGTCCATGCACCATTACGCATTTCTGCAAATTCTCAGTTCAACAAGAACCATAAGTAGACTGAACAGCTTTGTCAGCAAGTGAGTATTTTTCCATGCCACAGACCATCAGACATAAAACCTTACCTGGAGAACCATCTACAGGACAGTTGTCTAATATTTTACCATTTTGAAAAAGATATCAAATCACAAATCTTCAAAAAAGCACAGTAGGAAATATGAAACATGGTAGCATGGCATGATCCACTGTTTGCACTAAAATAATAGGTGTGGAAGATACATTCAGAGAAATCAGAACAGCTTAAAAATTCGTCAGACTGGAAGTATTTAAGCAGCTGAAAGGGTTATTCATACAAATTAGATGTTGCTTTACTGTTTATCCCTAAAGGAAGAAAGGTTTCATAACTTTGTAGGAGAAGCTGTATTGCTCCAAGGCTGCAATACACATCTTTTTCAGTCTATTTTGTGAGAGGAGTTCTAATTGACAGCGGGATGGGACTCTAGCCTGCTTTATGGAAGACTGATTTAAGTGCTGTAGGTTATATGGTGTTGCAGTTAGATAAGGCTGCTCCTTGCAGGAAGCCAAAGTTCACAGAGTTCTAAGGCTGCTTCAAGTTGACATTGTTTTTGCAAGTTGGGGAAAATCTCTTTGTTAAAATAGAAATATTTTGTCCACTGAAACACAGAAGGACAAGAGAGTTAGAAGCTGTCTTCCTGTTTGTGAGATCTTTTTCTGCACTTTTCAGGGCTGGAAAGAAAAAAAAGTCATTTGTTCTTGGCTACCTTTCTGGGGCCACACACATACTCTGCCTGTCCAGTTGCCTGCTTGGTTAGTGCTTCTTTCCCCCCACAAGCTAATGCAAAGCTTCAACTAAATCAATGCCCCATTTCCTGGTTTTGCAACCAATTTCCAGTGAAATCCCTCTAGCCATATGGCTGAGCTTCCAATCCAGCCTTCCTATATTGTGTTGCACTTTGGGTGGTGGCTTGTCTTGTTTCAATTACCACTAAATAAATGAGGCTTTAATTCCTCTTTCATTTCATCTAAAAGAAAGACGATCAGCATGCCCTTCCACTTCAGTGTGGTCTGGGATTGTCCAGACTTCACACTTGCAGGCAGCCACCAGTTCTGTCCAAAAACACAATATGCCTCCTGCATATTCACGTCAACCAGACCAAGGACAGATGTTTCTCTGGTTTTACTGCACTTTTGGCCTGGACTGATGAGCCATTACAAGGCAGAATGGCCAATCTGCAATACTGCCATCTCCTTTGCTTTGACATAGCTTTCTGATTGAAAATCGTCTAATTTGTTTTAATTTGAAACATGGGAGTGTATGTGTTCTATCCCAAACTTTGAACAGAAGTATTTTCATTTCAAACTAAAGAATATACATACTTGGCAGCGCTAACTGGGAGATCCATGTGGACTTATTTAATTTTTCAGATTAACTCAGAAATAAATTTGATGGCAATGGATGAAAAAAATGCTCTTTATTTTACAAGCATAATATGGTTTTAATGTGCTGGCATGCTGTCAATGATGCGTAACATATTTCCGTTCATCAAAGTCAGGAAATGGAATTGCAGTGGAGCCATTTGTTGTTTTCTCATTGAGAAGTGGGAAGAATGTGCTCCGTGCGGTATCCGAATTACTCAAAGAATCACAGAGCAGCTGAGGTTGGAAAGGACCTCTGGAGGTCACCTTGTCCAACCCCCCGCTCAAGCAGGGACACCTACAGCAGATTGCCCAAGGCCCTGTCCAGATGGCTTTTAAATATTTTCAAGGAGGGAAACTCCACAACCTCTCTGGGCAACCTGTGCCAGCGTTTGACTGCCATTGCTGTAAAAAATGTGGGTTTTTTTGTGTTCAGATGGAATTCTTTGTGATTTAATTTGTGCCAGCTGCCTCTTGTCCTGGCACTGAGAATCACTGAAGAGAGCCTGTCTCATCTTTGTTCCTTCCCATCAGGTATTGATATATGTAAGATGCCCTTTCTCTTCACCAGACTGAGCAGTCCCTGCTCCCTGAGCCTCTCCTCCCACCTCAGAAACTCAGATGCATTAGTGATCTTTAGAGCCATTAGCTGGACCTCTCTGCAGTATGTCTGTATCTTTCCTGTACTGGGGAGCCCAGAGCTGGGCCCAGCACTCCAGCTGTGGCTTCACCAGCGCTGACCAGAGGGGAAGGATCACCACCTTTGAACTGTTGGCTACATGCCTCATCATGCAGCACAAGGTGCCACTGACCATCTTTGCAGCAAGGGCCAGTTGCAGCAATGAAGGTCACATCGCTGGCTGGTGATCAGCTGCTCATATGTCAGAACCTCCAGGCCCTTCTCTGCTCATACATCAGAACTTCCAGGCCCATCAGAACCTCCAGGTTGGTCCAGCTGATCAACCCCCAGCCTGTACTGGTGCTTGGGGTTGATCCTCTCTAGTTACACTTTGCAATTTCTTTTTATTGAAGTACATGAGATCTTACCTGTCCACTTCTCCAGCCTGTTAAGGTCCCTCTGGGTGGCTACACAACCTTCTGGTGTATCTGCCACTCCTCCCAGTTTTGTCTCATCTTCAAAGTTGCATTCTGGCGCATCATTAATGAAGAGGTTACAAGGTACTGGCCCCCAACATTGAGCCCTTGTGTGCTAGGGACTTGTCCTCAACTGGACCTACTGCCATTGACCACAACACTCCGGACCTGGTCATTCAGGCAGTTTTCACTCCACCTCACTGTCCTTTTACCTAATGTATATATTCACAGCTTATTTATGAGGGTCTTACAGGAAATAATGTCAAATGCCTTTCTTGCCTGGAAATGTTTCAGGGTAAACAATGTCCACTGCTCTCCCTTCATCCACTGTGCAGGTCACCTCATTGCAGAAGCCTGTCAGTCCCCGTAAAATGACAAACAATGTATTTCATGCTATTCTTTTTAGGGGTCAAGCTATAGAGCCTGAAAAAGCAGCATTTCATGACATTATGACAGGATCATAATTCACAATAGTTTATTTAAAATATTTTCTGTACAATTCAATAGATGTGCACTACAGATTGTTATTATTATAAAATTAATTGAAATTATTCACTAAATAATGAGATAATCAATAAATAAAAGCTCAGGAGACATAGAAATGGCTTTTTCATTTGCAATTTTAAAACAAAAAATGACATCTTCTTATCATCAATGAAAAATTGCTCTCCTGACATGGGCAAATAATGATGCTAAAGTAAATTCCTTCCACTGAATGAAAATATGGTGTGGGTTGAATTTAAAATTTTAAACAGCATGATGTGGACATGCAATTATAGTCATAGCTAGCAATAAACGACCAGTTAGATCATCTGGTCAAGTCCCCTGCCAATGCTAAATTGAATTTTGCATGCAGTTTTTATTTTTTAGGCACTTTGGACACCTTCAGTCAATGTGATAAATACGTGTTTAAATAAAAGTTATTTTGTGGTGTCTCAGAAGCCTGGAGAGAGAAAAAGAGAGAAAGAGAGAGAAAGAGAAGTATCACTTCAAACTACTCACTGTTGATACATCAGGTTAGTCTCATTTCAGCTTTACAAGGAAAAGCTGACAAGCTTTAAAGGAGGCCTCGCTGCACAAAGAAATCGATGGTAAAGTGCACATTGATTTCAATAAATCTCTTTCAGTCACCAAACCCTATATTAGCTGGGGAAGGGATGCTGCCTCTTCCTGTCTTTTTGTCTTTAAGCATCACGTGCACTGAGAATGGTATAAAAATAAAGCTGGGGATAGCTCTAATCTCAGCTAATAATGATCTCCAGTTTGAAAGCAATCCTCAGGTACTGGCAAATTATAACAAACACTGCCCTGGTCCCTCTAACAAACCCCAATTTAAAATGACCAGGCAGGGACAAAGCTGCTTCTGTGGTGTAGAGTTTCCTTTACTGGAAACGGAGCATTTAAACAAGTGCTCTTGGATTTTGCTGTAAGCAGGTGAGCTGTCACACCAGGATACTTTTCAGGAACATGTTGCCATGGCACAGCAGTGAGGATTGGTGCCATGGTGGAAGGTCAGCAGGATGTCCCTGGGGCCAGAGGATGCCAATAGCCAGTGCTGCTGGCTGATGTGCCAGTGGTGGTGAGGGTGCAGAGACTTTTCAGGAAGGTCTTTCTGCAAAGAAAACACCATCTGCATGATATATTACTATAGTATTCATTACCACTTTTTTGTGAACTTAAACTTAATTGCAAATCTGCACCTCTGGGCTCACCCTCAGAGCATAGATCTCAGGAAAATGTTGGACTCCTCCTTCAGAGTATGAAGTTCAGCTGCCACCAGCCCCTCTCCCACCACTTGATCTCCTGGAAGTGTGTTAATAAGCAGTGGCAGATGAAGCATTATTAATTGGGTTCATTTAAAGTAAAAAACCCACCTCTGCCACACAAATAATACAGAGGGCCCATAAAAGTTTGGATATATGAGGCCAGCCCACACTAGGAATTGCTGAAATGTGTGGAAATAATGATGCTCTCTGGTGTAAATGGCTCTTTAGAGTGATGCTGCAAATTCTTCCCTTCATTCACCACCCTGTGCTCACAGGCTCTGTGCTCTCCTGAGCCAGCCCCCTGGGATATCCCATGTTCATATCACGGTCAGAGATGAACGTCCTCTCTGTAGCAAGGATTCAACTTTTTACCACCTATTATCACAAGTCGTCATGTCAGGTTACTGTAAATCAGATTAACATTCTTCTAATGCAGACTTTGCAGGGAATACTTGGCAGGGGAGTTTCAGAAAGGGGTGCTTAGGATGGTAATTTTAGTAAGGAGAGACTCCCATACAGTGTGCTAAAAGCACTAACAAAAATATAAGAAAAAAAAAAAAAAACAAGCAAAAAAAAAAAAAAAAAAAGGCTTAGAGCTGTTACATCCTATTAAGTAACGATGTAACAAATGTATGTAAGCCGCCTCCTGAAACGTGGCTTTGGAAATAGGAGCAGAAAGCACCAGCAGAGGGTCAGCGTGATTTATTTCTGTTTTACCTGCCCCAGAACACCCTCATTTCCTGATGAACACAATGGCTTGGCACAACTTGAAGCCCAGCAAGTCAGATTTCTCTCAGCAGACATCCTGATCACTCCGATAGATATTTTAGGAACTCGCCATTAGTTCCTTTAATTAATGCCTCTCCAACAGGGCCTGGCGTGGCCTTTTCCCACATCAGCAGAACAAAATACGCTTCAGCCATTTTGTCCCAGGGCTGGGTGATCGCTTATGAATTACCTGAAGCCAGTTCCCCTAAAGCCCCAGGTACCTGCTGCCACCTTGACAAAGCACCAGCTTCTCCCAGGAGCCTTCCCAAACCTAGAACTCACTCTGTCATCTAGCACGCACTTGTTCTACACAAGTGGCTCCTTCCAGAGCCCACCTCAACCTTAGCAGAGATAAGAAACCCCTTAGAGTGTGGGGTGCACTGTCAGCCCATTCTGCAATAACCAGGGGAAATCTGTGGGGCACGGCAATGGTACTTTCCTGCTCACAGCTTCACTGCTTGCCTCGCAGCCCTGCTCCTACTGGGCAGCCTGGCCTTACTGTTCCCAGCTGGAGCCGTGTCTCCGCTGACATCACTGGATTCCTGCTGATGCATCGGCCAGGGTCATGTCCCAACTCACTCACCTCGTCCTGTGCACCTCTTGCATATCAATTTGCAAAGCTGTAAAAGTCAATAACTGTACATAGATCCACAGTAAAAGAAAAAAAAAACAACAAAACCAAAACCAAAAAAAACCCCACAAATGCAGGCGCCCAGGAAATTTGCTTGCCACACAGCTCCCTTCAATAGCAGGATGTTCTCTCTGAGCTGACCTAAGCATAACTTATCAGAGAAAATTATCTCATGTGCTGAACAAAACTTTCCCCATTGGAACTTCAACCTTTGCCACTGGTAGCTTGCACACCGTGCCCCGCCTCCCAAGGAGATCTCCCCCACGGGTATCCTTTGAACTCTTAAGACTACATGTGATGGATCTCAGCAATTATTTGCACTGTGGGCAAACTTCAGGCAGAGGTGCCAGCAAGGGCTGCTGGCTGGAAGCCAAGGGACGCCTCAGCCCTTCCTACCGCCGCCTTGCACTGCAGCCTATCGGACACAGCCCTCCCTGCCCTGTCGCTTGCCTCGTCCGGCTTTCCTTGCTGCCGAGCAGCGGGATTTGCTGGGCACTGCGTAGCCAGCAGGCTTTCTAAATGCAGCAATTCTGGCTGCCTCCCACGGGGGATAAGTCAGCCGCGGCGTGATTTACAAACCTTGGCAGGGTCAGGTATAATCTTGGTGTTAATGACTTAGGCATGACACCCAAAGCTCTTGGTCTGGGTACAGTCTTCCGCTAGTCTGGAGGGACATCTTACTACCATTTTGCCGAAGACAAGTCAGCCGAGAGTGGTTCTGGTTCTTCCTCTGTATGCTTTGGTCCAGGAAATTCTCACTACTCTATGGGTATTCCCATCACCCCCAAATGTGGCTGAAAATGTCCTGTCTTGAGACAGCTGTGTTCCCAGGAAATGCAACCTCACTCGCCCGGAATTTCAGGGTGGTTGCTCCCAAATCTAAGGGGGAATTTCCACTATTTGGAAACTGCTTTTTCAAACTCCCGCCAGTGCAGCTGCATTCTTGTTTCTGTCCCACAGCTTCCAGATGCTGTCCTTCTATGTGTCTAGAGCGCACTTGTGAAGGGGCTACCTATAATTTAAATAGAAAAACAAACTGAAAGGATGAGGTGCTTAGGTTTTTTTGTGGGCAGCATTGCTCGGGAAGCCCAACCGGCCCTATCCTCTAGCTGTTGCACAGAAGTTTGTGGTTTCCCTGGATCTGTCACGGGCTACTCACCCTGTGACATCCTGCCTGAGCTGCCGCTGCCTGCTCGGGTCATTAGCGACCATCTTCAGATGGTTCGGGCCGGGGGGCAGTGCCTGCATCAAAGCCTCTCAGCGCCTGCTGCGGCAGCGAGCTCCGCGTAAGCCTAACATCACTAAACATCGGCACAGAGTAACCTCACGGACTCGCTTTTAGTACTTTCCTTCTTCCCACAGAAAAGAAAAAAATAACCTAAAAAAACCTCAAAAAACAAAAACCCAAGCCAAACCAGGGACCGTGGTGGCAAGAGGAGCCAGTGCCTCGCACGACTGCCCACCTGCCCCGGCCGCCAGCTCCGCGGGCAGGAGGGTCCCGCAGCGCGCTGCCCACCGCCGCCCCCGCGGGCGCTCCGGGCGGGCGGGGGCGGGGCGGCGGCGGCTCCAATGGGGAGGAGGGGGGCGGGCCGAGNNNGGGGAGGAGGGGGGCGGGCCGAGCCGTGCGGTGCCGAGCCGAGCCGTGCCGGCTGCCGGAGTCTGAGGGGCGCTGCAGGTGGGAGCCCGGCTCCGCGACGGCGCGTAACTTCGCCGGGCCGGGGCTGTCCGAGCCAGCCTTCTCTGTGACGAGAGGCAGGAGCCGCGTTCCTCCCGCAGCGGCGGCGGAGAGCACCTCCCGGGACGGGCTCAGGTGAGGAGCCCCCGCTCCCCTCTCTTCCCCGGCCGCCCTTGCTGCCGCCCTGGCCTCGCTCCGCTCAGCGTGGCCCGCGGGTCGCGATGCGCAGCGGGACCGCCGGGCTGTCCTTGGCTTGAGGTCAGCGGGGAGGGCCGAGGGGCGTGCGCTGCCCCCGCGGGGCGCGCTGCCGCTGCGCATCGCTCCGCGCCGCTGCGCGGCGAGGGAGGGCTGGGGCGGCGGGGCTGCGGCTTGGGGGCGTCTCTTCGCCCGTTTCCATTCCCCTCTCTGCGTTTTTCCTTTTGCCTGTCCCGTGCCCCCACTCGTCCTTGCCGTGGGTCGTTTCGGGGGTCCCCGGGCAGGGTTCGCCCCCGCTCNCCGTGGTGGCAAGAGGAGCCGGTGCCTCGCACGACTGCCCACCTGCCCCGGCCGCCAGCTCCGCGGGCAGGAGGGTCCCGCAGCGCGCTGCCCACCGCCACCCCCGCGGGCGCTCCGGGCGGGCGGAGGCGGGGCGGCGGCGGCTCCAATGGGGAGGAGGGGGGCGGGCCNCGGCGCGGGATGCCGCGGTGCGGGAGTGCCGCAGGCGGGGTATGGCTCCTGCCGGACCCTGTCCCTCAGCCGCCCTTTCCGCCTTTCTGCCCTCCGCGGAGCGTAGCATCTCCCGCGGAAGATCAGCCCGGGCGCTGGGACGCGGCGGCGCCCGCAAAGTTACGCGCGGTGCGCGGCGGGGGTGGGTTGCGGGGGCGCGGAGGGGCCGCGCTGCGCAAGCCGGAGCGCGGCCGGGGGAGCATCCGCTGGTAAGCCCACTCGGTGCTGCTGAGGCGCTGAACCCCTTTTTGGGGCTTGGGGCCAGTCGTGATGAAGCCGCAAGGTTTTGCGGGTGGCGGGGTCCGTGCTGCTTTAGCGTTAAAAATGTTTAATAGTGGATATTAATGAGGTGTTCCCCACCTCCCCTCCCCCCCTTTCCCCTACCTTTTCGGATGTTTAAAAAACCCGAACTACTCAGCTGGTGACATTTACATTTCCGTAGTAACAGCAATTCATTAGAAAAGTGATACTAGCAGGAAAATGAAAAGTAGTAGCAATGGAGCCCCGGGGGTGGCTGCAGATAGCGCCGAGGGACCGTAGCCCCCCCGCTCCCCGGCAGTGGACAGCGGCGTGCGGGAGCCGGGGGCGTTTGGGAGCCTGTGGGAATGCGGGAGGCTGGGAGCGCAGGGTGCAATGCAGAACTGGAAGCGCCGAAACTCTGCATTTTGTGCATAGTTCAGTGCTGGGTGGCCATTTTTCTAATCTTTTTCCTGTCAGGCTGTTGGACCCCCAAAATGCTTATTTGGGACTTGAAAAAACACCCCCTCAGGCTCCCCTACTCTTTTGTTAGGGCTGTTTCGATGCCAAATGCTTGTATTTTTGTATTCCAAACGGGTGATCCTTCATCAAGCTTTTCATCAAACCGCGTTAAGATGTAGCTAACCATTTGTGAGGAGGATCTTTTCTCCCCCTTCTCTGTGGAGTTTGCATGTTTGTTCCTCTGTTACTTCCAGGGAAGGATTTAGTCCCTAGTATAATGGCTGAAATGGTGGCACGCAATTCAGTGTGCTGCCAGATGCTTACCTTCTTTCAGAGTTTGGGATAGGCTCAGGCAGTATTAAAAGCTTGCTAAGAGGATACTGTTTTATGGTTTCCTCCATTTTTGGGATCTGTTAGAAGCAGTCTAAAAATACTGGCTCATCATTCCTCACACTTGTAACTACAAGACTTTCAAAGAACTGTTCTTAGATATGCACCTTCCCCCCGCCCCCTGCCTTTTTAACCTTGTGAATTATTGGTCCTGGTACTTAATAGGGAGCTACTCTTGTATCCTTGTTCTTGCAGTTTGAAGGCATCACTATTGATTCTGAATTGAGCAGTTTTTTATCATCAAATCCTCATTATTACACAGGGTTGGGTATTTCAGCTTGCTGAAGAGATACCCCCTAATGTTCCTAGAAGCACCCAACCTTTGCCAAGTGCCATAAACGTGTGCAGTTTGTGCAAATTTGTCAAGAAAATTACCTTTTTTCTTTTCTTTTTTTTTTTTAAATTGGGAAACAGATCATCACTATCTCAGTACTACTTCTGTCCTTCCTGCAGCAGCATTTATTTCAGCATATGAAGTTTCTTGAAGTCCCTTGCTCAAATATTGGTTGCACATTACTGCCCAGAACTAGCTTAGGAAGGCACTTTACTATCTCATGCAACCTTATCTGCCATTCCACAACTTCATAACAAACCCATTGGAACATGAAATGACCTTGGAAAGGTATCTTTCAATCTGACACGAAGCATTCTCGTAACAGGGAACAGCACTGCTCAACAAAGAGCTGATGTTTTCAAATTGATGCTTCTAAACTGATTTTATTGGGTTTATTTTTTTTTTTTAAGAAGGAAGGGAGATGGGTGGAATATTGAATTGGAAAGGAAAATATTTTTTTAAAAACAAACCCACTCAGCTGAAGTTGAAGCACCACTCAGCTTTAGAAGGAGGTGTATTAAGAATGTACATATGATAGTGATACTTAAGTCTAGGGTGAAAACAAGTCTTTAATTTTAATCAAAGGAAAACAGCATTTCCCCTGCCAGTTCTGATTGGCTCATTCATAAGATCTTCAAAAGCCCAAATTATTAGTGGGACTAATTGAAAGCTAGTTGGGTGTGTCAAATGGAGAAAAGAAGTGATGAAGTCTGAAGGAAGCTTTACATTTAGTTGTATTGTTCTTGATGTCATAATGTGAAGCTTCTATATGGAAAATATTCCAGGACCCTTTCAGTGCCCGAAATGCTGCTCCTCTGGAAAGGCTGCAAGAGCACTTGAGAAATCAGCAGCAGTCAAGGGAGAGCCTTGCAGCTGCCGGGGGAATTAATGGAGGGTGTGCCTGGCCAGTAAGCTAAATGGGATTTTGGCCCAGGTGCTGGACTTGACACATCAGGCCTTGCAAAAGGGTGGTGAGTGCTTTTGTGCCCATGGTGGTTTTACCTCTCAGTGAGAAGGTGCCTCCTGTAGAGCAGTGAGGAGTCCCAGCCTCCCACTGCGCTCCAGCCTCGGGAGCTCAGGGTATGAGTGCCACCTGCTGGGTGCTGAGCCACTTTGTGTCAATTATACGTCGTTTATACATATGCATGCTGCATTTGTGTTTACATCAATATGCTGTGTTTTTGTATGTGTTTATTTGCATGCAGGTGTACAGCTTTTCCACAGACGTGTTCTTGGGTGAAAGTATGAAACCTTGGTAAGACAGACCTGAAGTTCCTCACCTTCTGAGGACTTAGCACAGCTTGTGTTTGGTGACACTCAAACAGCACTTGGGCTTTGTATTTCAGGGGTAAAGGGGAAATTTTGATAGTGCTGATGTTTAATGCTGCCTTTGTTTACTGAAGGCAAGTGGGAATTTTCAGCTGCATAGCTCATGGCTCATGGTGTGGTAAGCTTTCACAAGCACCTCAATGGTCAGATACCAGGCTGGGGAGGTAGAACTGAAATGGAGGCCCAACAAACCAAGCTCAGCTTTGTCATGTATCACTTCAGTGTAAAATCTTCACAGCACCCCTGATTTCATATTTTTCTTCGTCTTAACTCACATATGTCCAAAAGATTTACGAGCATTGCACCTGGATACCAAATATCACCTCTCATTTAAATTAACTGCAGACCTATAGGACTTGCAGAATATTGATGGACTTTTTTTTCTGTTTTAAAGAATACATTTTTCATATTCACTCTCTACCGTTTGCATAGAAGAGTAAAATACGAAAGTTTGATTCTGACCCAGAATTGCTACTGAAAGTGACACAATAAATCCAAATCTGACATCATTCCCAGCAATGATTTTCCAATTTCCACTGACTTCCATCTCTCCTAGCCTGCTGGGGAATTGGCTGGAATGATGTTTAAACACCAGTTTGATTCAGCTGAATACAGAGTGATATCAGTTGCAGCACCAAGGCTTGTAGTTGTTCTGTGTTGTACTGACAGTGTTAGGGAAAGATGCGCAGCCCTGGGTACTGGGGCTTTGTTGGACAGCTAACCTCATTAAGGCTTTATTGCTTACTTATTTTGTGGTGTGCTGGTGCCAGATGAGTATTTTACCCTGTCTGTGGATTAGGAGTGGGTCCAAGCTGAACTATAAAAGTTTTCAGGAAACTTCTAAATGCTTTCAGCTGGAAAACCTATATTGATGTACTCTTGTGATAAATTGATAAAACGCTTCACATGGTTTTGAAAGCGTATTCCACCACCTGAGATCTGTACTTTCAAGAGTGCATGACAGTCAGGAATGAGTTGATGGAGCAAAAAGCAAGTAGTGTAATTGCAGAGTTCATCTTAAAGTGTGATTCTAGAAAAAAAAAAAAGCCCCCTGCCATATCAAGAGCAATTACAAGATAGGCTTTTGAGGAAGGGGACCCAATAATAATGCATAACTCAAGTTCACTGTCTCCTAAAACGTTCACAGTTAATTTGATGCTTGACAAATTGTGATTTCAGTGTCTGGTGAAGAAGCAATTGACCCTAAAATTGCTGCCTGAAGCTGAACCAACATTTTCAGTTTCATAACCAGTGTCATGCTAAAATAGTATGTGAAGAGGAGCAGGGGAAATGCAGAATGTCACTGTGGTCTTGCTCTTATGTGTCTTTCCTCCCCCTGACCCAAGCAACTGGCATGTGGTGTAGGCAGTGGATGCTGCTGCAATTCTCAAGGCAATCTACATCTCATTCATTCATCCATCCCATTATGGCATATGGTGACCTTCCCCCCCCCTCCCCCCCGGCCCCCCGACAAACCTTCTGAGCTGATAATGGAACTCTGCCCCTTATAACGTGTCAAACTTCCACAACCACCTCTTTTTTTTTACTCAGAAGTGTATCTGCAGTATTGTCAATGGGCATACTGCTCTCCTGTCCCCTCTCCATTCTAAATAAACCAGTTCAGCAGCTCTCCTGCATGAATTCTGCCAGCTCTGAGTCATCCATACATTTTTGTTTTGTTCCTTCCTCATGTTTTTGCACGCCATGTTTCCCGCCATTCCCACCTACTCAACATCTGCTTTCATGTGACCTCTCCTATCCTGATAAATTTGTTTGTGTTAAGCTTGCTCCATGCCACCATCAAAATCTCACTTTCCTTAATATGAAGTCCCATCAGGTGACTCAATGGCCTTTACAGTCCTTGGGAGCACCTTGGAGTCGGGTCTGCTCCGGTAAAAATGTTCTCCCAGTAATTTCAGCTTCCCTTGCAGAGGTAAAGGACAGGTAATATCTTGAGGGCAATCTGTAACTACAGTCACACTGACAGCAATGGGGCATGGTTGCAGCTCTGGGGAAGGACTGGGGTACACAAGACTGACAAGAGAAATCAGAAATGAAGGCAAATCTTCTGCAATCTCTTTTCCCTTTCCTCTCCAATATTCTTCACATGAAGGGACTGGAATGGCTCCTACTGTAAAAGCACTCCTACAAAAACAGCAACAACAACAACAAAAAAAAGTTGTTTGCTAGCAAAGTGATAAATATGTGAGCAATCATCTTCCTTTTTCTGCAGCCTTTCGTGCTGTCTTATTAATGGGCCGTGAAGGCTGAGGAGGAGGTAACTCATCAGCCATTACCCATCGAGTAGGGGGAGCTGCAAATTAGTTGCTTGTGCCAGTTTCGTTTTCTTTTTTGACACCAACAGATAAATTTGCCTTCATATGGCATCGTTTCTGCAGAGATCAAATAGAAACCACATCAGGGGCTGTGCTGGTGGCTCACTGCCCTCCTGAGTTGCCTTGAGATTTATGGAGGTGAAAATGAAAGTCCCTTTACTGGGACCCAGCAGAAGAGCATTGAGTTGTGAGGATGACTGTTCCTGAGAACAGTTGGTTTGGAGAATTTGGATGATTGAAACATGTGAACTGAGAAGATATATCCCAGTCTGTTGGAAGGAACTTTGCAATGGCCTCTGGCTTTTTGACATCTTGTCAGCCTTGGCCTGGTGATCAATCTGATGGTCACAGAGCTGCTGGGAGATGATGACAGCATTTCCTTCACTGTCTCCTTTCCTTCCACCTTCAGGCTTCTCCTTGCCTGCACTCAGGACCTTGTGCACTTCCTGAACGTGCACATGCAATTGATTTCTCTAGTCAAAAGAGGAGCATGCCTTTGTCTGCCCTTACGTACACACATGCAGTTTGTTTAGGTTAACCTATAGCAACTGGCATTTTGTACCAATCTCTTTGAAGCATTTCGTCTCCAAAGGATTAATAATTTTAAAAAACCCCAACCAAACAGAAAAGCAAAAAATCCCGGAACGCTAAATTGGTCGACTGTTTTGGAACAGTTGCCAAAAGAAATCAATGCTGAGCCTGGGAAAGCTGTAAAATTCTTTCTTGGGTTTTTATTAGTAGGAGAGAAGTGACACACACTGAGTTTGGTCACTCAGACACTGTTCAAAGTCCAAATTGAAAAAAAAAGTTGTTTCAGCTTGGGTGTTCTTGATGGTTTGCAGATGTGTAATAGTGCAGAGATACTCAGCTGTGGGGTGGGCTGCAGGCCCCCTTAATTGCAAATAATAAATTGCCAATCCCCCATCCTTGACTGAGGATTCTGAAATTGAGCAGTCTGGTGGCTTTGCCTTACTTCCTTGCCAAATGTTACATCTCCTCATCAAGGATTTCGAAATGTCAGCAGTGTAAGAGAAAATAATATACCTTTTTCTATTTGTGATATTGCACACCTGTTACTGCCTGATGGGGGAAGTAGAGTAGAAGGGGTTTTCTTCTTAAAAAATATATTTTCTCCCCTCACAAAATGTTCCTTCTGAGGCCAGCCTTGACAGATCTTTATTAGACTGTAATTATTATTCTTTTATTAACATTGATATTGTGGGAGTCTTTTATTTCTTTCTAGAGTAAATTGGAGAGTGGAGGGTTGTTTATGTTCAGTCCATTTAATGAGTTACCTGAAACTGTCTTGTAATGCAGACTTAACACAAAGCAGTAGTGTTGTATTTGTTCATTGAATCTCAAGAGGTTTTTTTTTCTTCTTTTTCTGTTTATTTTCCTGCTGATGGCTATGACTGTGCTGCAACCATGGACTTCACAAACTGGATGAACGGCTGCCTCCTGGAATATGGATAATTTTGGTGAGTCTGCAAAATGAGGTTCACTTACTTCTACTTGCTTGGGAGAAAGAGGAAGGATGTTTTGTATTGGAAGTTGTGCTTGATGAAAGCTAAGGCTGTTTTTGCAGTGTTGGTTTTGTCAATGCAACAGGCAAAGCTTACTAAATTTCAAATTATTTTTGATGGAGTGGGTTTTTTTCTCTCCTTATTCTGTTTTATCACTGGCAAAGGTGAAGGAATTAACATGCTCTGGATTAATTTGAAATAGTGTCATGTTATGAGATTGAGTGTTATTGTCTTTATAATAACTTTTAAATTACTTTTCTGTAAGACATGCTGTGAAGCAACAGCTTAGAACATTTTAATTTTTCTTTTCTGGCTTATTCAGTTGTTTCTGCAAACAGTTCAGACAGAAGATTCATTGGATGGCTTTTTAGAAAAACACTGTGTTGTTCTCCTTACTGTTCCTAGCACTGGTGTTACCTGTGGCGTGAACTTTTAAGGGATGATGTGTTGATAATGTGTTTGCATTAAATATTGTAGAAGAATTTTCCATGAAAAGGTCTTCCATCCCAAGTAGTCTCTGGTGAGGTTTCTTTTTTTAAAATTAAAAAAGTGCAGACCTCTGTCAGGGTCACGCTCTTTCCTTGTGTGCAGATGCCAGACCTGCAGAATATTCTTCTGGAGGCATCTGCTGTTGCTCCCTGAGGAGGAGGTTTTGCCACTTTGGGCTTTCAATAAAGGTGACTGGACAGCTGCAGGGAAAACATTTGCTTTGAATATATCAATCTGGAGATCTGCTCCAGGAGCATGGTTGGAGGTGGTAGTATTTACCCAGTGTTGTCTGTAGGAGTAAAAAAGCTGCCTCTGAGCACTGAGGGGAGGTTGGCAGCTTAGCAGCCTTGGGATTTATCTCTGAGCTATTTAGACCTAGCAGGAGTGACTCGTTACTCCTAATAGGTTTAATTAGGGAAAACAACTTGCTTCACCTCTCACTTGTGCAGTGACAACCTCGCTTATGCACAGCCTTAAGTTTAGAGGGACAAGACAAATGTGATTTGGAAGTGGGGCTGGCTGCGTTTCCTATCCCAGGGTGAGGCGAGTGCTCCTGGTGTGGTGATGGCCCTGTCCTGGGTAAGGCGTGGGAGTGAGTGTAGGGCTGGCACTGGCTACTTGCTGACAGATTGTGGCTGAGTTTAGCTGGCACACATCCCTTTGTGGGGGAGGGGGGAAGGTTGACATTGGCTCTCTCTCCTTCTTCTTTTTCAGTCTCTTGAGTGTGCACAGTCTGCGTCACCTGTATTCTTGCACTGATGCAAAGAGCCTGAGACCAAAAGATGGACATCAAACTTAAGAATTTTTTATCAGGGACAGATTTAGAGAAAATTTGAGATAAAGCCTCATAGTTTACTTTCGAGCATTTCTGAAGTATTATTGCTTAATCCTTTTTATTGATCCATAGCTTATGCTGGGAAGCTCTTGTCTCAGGGCAATTTCCAGAGTCCTGGAGGATAATGGCATTAATCACATATCATGTGACCTTTTAGGCAGGATGAACATTTGTTGCACTGCTGCATTTACCTTCGCTCTTAGTTCTGGTTATGCCTTTTACTCCTCAGCTGTGTGGCTTAAGAGTGCAGTTAAGAAGCCTTCTGCATGACTGGTACATGGTAATTTGGTGACTGAGTAGCAGTAAGGTCTGTAAGACTGCTGATTTGGATTGCTGTCTTTTGATGTGCTATGAGCCTTGAGGAGCCTGAGAGAGCAATATCTTCAGGGGCCAGGAAGCAATGCATATTTACTGAGATGGACACACTGCTCAAAACTCTTTGAGTTTGAAAACTAGCAGACTGCATTCCTCATAGCTTTGCTCCAGCATGTATCTTGCTTTTTTGGCCTATTTTGTAATCTGCATGAATAATTGGCTCTCATGTTGCACCTATATAAAGAGATGCTTCTTCGATATCTGGAAATGCAGTAATGAGTGCTGAAGTGCTGCCATCACCATGGCACATCAGGGAAAGTTTGATGTGATCACATGGGTGAGCTTTCCACCCAAGTTTTATTCTTAGATTTGTTTTTCACTTTCACTCTGATTTGGTTATATTTGAATTTTTGGCAAATGCTGTTAGCAAAGTTGAAATCTGAAACAGCAATCTAAATCACAGAGCAAAGTGTACTTTGCATAAACAGATAAATAGCAGAGCTAAAAGTATAAGGAGTGCTTTCTTTTCACTGAAAGAGTGACATCATTGCAAGCTCTTCTCAGTGGTGGAAGGCCAAAGAGACAGTGGATACCAGTTGAAATGAGAGAAGTTCACACTGGTTACAAGGGTGAAGTGTTTTCACTCTGAGGACAGACAGCTGGGACACATGGACACAGGTTGCTTGGGAAGGCTGTGCAGTTGCCATTGTTGGGAGTTTTCAAGACCTAACTGAACAAAGCCCTGCCCTGGATCTCACAGCTGGCCCTACTTGGAGCAGAAGCCTGGACCTTGTGAGCCTCCTCCTAGCCTGAACTAATTTGTGATCCATGAAAAAGCACCTGAATTTAAAGGGATCTTTATGCTGGGAAAAAGAGTAGAACTGGAAGAGTCAAGTGGCATGGCTATGGAGGATGTTGTGATGATAGCAAGCTGGTGGTGGCTGCTGTAAAATGAAAAAGGGATGTAGCATCTGGAGAGCTGTCTGGGGCTGTCTGTGAAGGTTTGTTGCTTTTGGTTTTTAGTTGAGCAAAGCAATTAAAACCTGACACTTGCTGCTTCTGAAGAATCTCCATGCTCTTTGTTTTATGCCAATGGTAGCTGTGTAACTAATCTCTAAAATTTTGGAAATAATCAGTTGACTTTTGTTTATATTGGTTAACATACCACTTACCTTGTGGGAAGAGATTTCAGGAGAAGTAAGTTCTTCATGCAGAAGACTTCCAGTCTTTCCATGTTTAATCGGTTGTTTTGGTTTGGTTTTGTTTTTTTTTTTTTTTTTCAAAGATTGATATATGGTTATTTGCATTCCTTCAAAAATTGTGTGGGAGTGCAAATAGGAGGTAGATGAAAATCTGTGGGTTGATGAGACTGAATATGAGCCAGCTCCCCAAAGTGATGTAGGTGCTTATGGGTGGTTATGTGAAACCAAACAGTGCTTCTGTAGAGGGGGAGAAAAGTGGTCAAGGTACTGGCACAACCTTACAGGGTGAAATAGATGAACCTATAAAGAGGAGTGTGGACATGTCAGAGATGACCACAGCGCCTTTGGAGGACCAAAGCACTGCTAATGGTTTACACAACCCTCCAAGTGTGTTTTCCTCTGTGTTTTCAGGAAGATGGCCTGCAACATTGAAGTCAGTCTGGCAAACACTTGAAAGAAAACAGAAAATGTGTGCTTTTGGTTTTTTTTGCTTGATTTTTCTTTCTCCTGGAAGGGCATTAGTTTAACTTAGAGATTAACTTTACTCCTTTGTGTTTGAAGGGAACACAGGTGAATGTGGAAAGCAACAGTTAGTAACTCCAAATGAGATTTTAAAAGTTTTTGCTTATTTTTTCACTTTTTTAAACCACTCTTCCATCTGCTTCCACCCACATACTTAGTGAACTGTCATTCTTGCCAGTCATGCCCCAGCTGTGATGGGATGCGGTCAGTGAGTGAGCTTCCAGCTAGGCCAGAGTTTCATCCATTTCATGTTCTGAGACTGAAAGCCATCAGGATTATTGCTGTGAGAAACTGAAAGCTTTAGATTTTAGGCTTAGCTTTACCTTGTCTGTAACCACTGTGTTCCTTGTGTCTGCACAGTTATTTTCAGAGTTACACTTGTGTAACTGTAGTGGCTTTGTGTCCACTTTCTCTACAGCATCAGATACTACACTGAATAATTTGCCTTTTCTTTTAATTTCTTTTATACATATGCATAGCCTTTGTATTTTTTCTTCCCTGTGTTCTTCCCATAGCTGATTATTTTCAGCTGTTGCATGAATAATAGTGCTGATGAACAAGTATTTAGTCTGACACATAGAAGCAAAGCTGTAAAGAAAATGAAGCAGGGAAAATTACAGTGGCAAAGGTTCCTAAATTATAGTTGTATAGGAAGATTGTGATAAGGAAGTAGTTAAACATTGCTATTTAGTCAAACCTACAACTGTGGGTGCTACTTCAATTGTCTCCTCCTTTTGCTGACATTTAATTTGTGTGGTTGGTGAGATATTCTTCCTCCTAATAAAGTCCCTGTTTTATTGAACCAGAAGCTTGTGGAAGTACACGGGTGTGTTCTCCCAGATGGTTTTAGGTCAAGAGTGAAACAATTGCTAGTTTTTTTTCAGATTTACTTGTAAAGGAAATGTTAGGTGCTTGCTATTAGGTGCTTACCTACTGTTAAAAAAATAAATAAACCAAACCAAGACACAAATCAATCTTCCCATCTGGGACTAAATATGTGTCCAGTTTAGATACACTGGGAGGCAAACATAATAGGACTGAACGAGGATATTCACAGACTGAAGTATCAATGTTTGAGCAGGCTGTGTGCTTGCTACAGCTGCAAAGCCCATTGCTTTTATGGCTGCAGCATGTTTGCTCACAAGCCCCAGCTCCGATAAACAGATGTGATCATCATCCCGTGCGTGCTTTCCGTGAGGTCGAGCGGCCACTTGTCAGCGTGATGGTGAGTACAAGCCACCATCTCCTAGCAGCAGGTCTCATGTTCTCAAAGCTCTCAAGAGCTTTGCTTGGTTTTAGAGCATCTCAGCAGTAACCTGCAAGACCCAAAGACCATCCACAAGGATGTGGGACCAAGGAAATGTTCTATGTAGGCTTTTCACAGAAATAAGGAATGAGTAGGGCCCTTTAGGGAAAAAGAAAACTTCCACCAATCATCACAGATACTGTATTTTCCCTTCTGGAAATAGCCATTAGGATCTATGTTGGTGGTAGGTCATAATTTCCCTTTGTCTCTCCTCCCAGCCAGTTCATAACATGCTCTAAGGCAGGCTGGGTTACTGTGGTTAATTTTCTTTGAACAGGATGGATCACTGTGAGCAAAAGGTAGCTTTCAGTGGTAAAGATAACTGCCTTTGTGCTTATCTTAACCTCGATGAAGCTATTACCATAGGTTTCTTAGGAAAAGAATGAGGTGAAGGCAATGGCCTGGACTGAGCAAAGGCTAAAGCAATCAGTGATAGCTGGGCTGTCAGCAGAATTGCACTGCTGGCAGTCGGGTCTGAGGCTTTGCACAACTTTATTGTCTGCTTGGCTTCCAGCTGTTCCTGCGAGCGTGTCCTTCAATGGGCTAAGGAAGGGCCAAGGGTTGTCTGCCTACAATTTCTGCCTGCCCTTTGCATTGTGAGGCCAGTCCAGAGCGGGGCGAAATACTGCAGAACTGGCAGTTGTTTGTGGTGGAGCCTGAGATAAGTGGGTTTATCCAGTATCCATGGGACTGCTCAGTTTGGATCTTGGCAACTTGGTTCTTTTTTCTTCTTTTTCTTTCTCACCAGAATAGTTGTGCTGGGGTTTGGTGTTGTTGAGTCCTATTTTTAACACCAAAGCTTGCTTATCTCTCATTGAATGTGTGGTATGTTTCATTTGAGAGAGCAGGCATTTTATCAACTGTCACAAATGAGCCTTCTTGCTAGAGCTAATTTGAACCAACTGAAAAAGGATTCTTCCTATTTAATTTTAACTTACATGTGCAAAGTTTTCATGCAGTTGGAATCAGTACAGTTTGTTGTCAAAATAAAGAGATGTGAGATCCAGCCATAGTTCTATCAACCCAGCATTATGTTTGTCTATAATATTTCCAAAATTTATGTGTGCCTAATTTATTTCAAGTATTGTGGGTCTTTTACACCAAACTATTATATCTGTAGAGGAATAAAAATTCCTTTGCAGGTGCCTGGTATTGAAGAGTGTCCCTTTATGCAGAGATATAATTGCTGGACAGTATATATTTTTGCATTAAGGACAGTCACTGCAGCTGCTTGAGTCCTGTCATGTTTATGCATGACCAGATATTGCAATAGGCTGTAAGAGTTTGCAGCAAGGAGAGCTTTCATTTCAGTCTTGGGAAGTGGGCTCCATCTAGTGTTTAATTTAAAGATTAGACTCCAGTTCCTTTTCTTAAACGCCCTTGCAGTGTGGAGAAAGGACACAGAGGAGGAATTGTGATAGGCATTGCTTTCGCTGATGATTATCTAGAATGAGACTTTTTGCAGTACAGCCAGTATGGGAATGGAACCTGAAGCAGAGCATCTGATTTACATGTGCACATGAAGCTAAAATAATTCTTTTATAAAATAGCACACAGATAAAAAGAAATTAAACCAGCATGGCAATGGTGTGATCCTGGAATATTTTGTGGTTAGTTGCTCTCACAGTGTTTGATGTAGCATGCTGGAAACCAGCCTGCTCATCTATAAAATCAAAATTAGAAAACTAATTGTGGGGTCCTTTTACGAAGTAATGAATTTTGAAATATGTATTGGGTACTAATATCTAGTCGAAAGAATATCTTACAATATGTAATGCTTTTATAAAGAAGCATGTGGGATTCCAACCTCTATTTTTATTGTTTTCTCAGTATTTCAGTTTTTGTAATATTTAACCCTCTGTCAAATACTGCTTTTCTTTTTAATTAAAAATGATGTTGCATTCTGAACTATTTTTAACAAAAATAGAATAGTATTTGATAGTTAACCCATCATGTCTCCAGTGCCCTGATAATAAATGCTGTGGAACAGAGACAAGAAGCACCAATAAGATTTATTTATTTTGAAACTGGAAAAACTTGAGAGACTTTTTAAATACTTAAGACTGAATACAGATTTACTTACTACACTCCACACTGAAGAAGCAGGAACTCAGAATTTTGGTCAAGAGGGCACAACAGCAAACCCGCAGAGAGGAAAACCTGGGCTGTCTGACCACTGATTCATTATTACTACAGTGGGGTTTTGTGCCGTTGTGATTTTTCCCACTCCTTAAAGGGACATTTGGGGCGACTTAAACTTTTACCCTGAGCAGTCTGGCACTTTGCAGCGCTTTGAGACTGATGAGGAAAGAGGCAGGTGGGCACCGTGGCTGTGCTGAGTGTGACTAAAGCATGCCTGAGCCACCAGCCCCTCCCTCCCAGGCTGAATGGGGTGTTGCAGACCTCTGCCTTTGCTCAAAGACACGGTGGGGTTGTGAGTGTTGCCCTTGTGTTGCTCACATTGCGGGCTGCAGGGCTGCCTGCCCTTGCGAGGTGGAGGAGATCCCCCACGCAAATCCCCAGACAACTCTTGGCTTATTTTCCGCCACTTGCCTGAGAAGTGTGGAGCAGGGGCTGGGATCCAGGCCTGAGTCATTGGCAAAGAGCCTGTTGTTGTTTCATCTGTAAAATATTTGGGGTCTGGGCTTTCCACTTGACACTTGTGAGCTGAGTGCGGACAAAGTTAATGGGAAACATCTGTGCCAGGAGGGAGTGGCGAGAGGGTACCTTGGCCATGTGAAAATGGGGAGCTGTTGTGGTAGGGTGCCACTCTGCCATGTGTCTGCAGTGCTGGGGAAAGGATTAGGAGCTGAAGAGGACAGCCATGGAAGTGGGATGTGGGTGATGAAACCCCCTGGGCATGGGGCACCACTGCCATGCCCTGGAGCCTTCCAGTGTTGGGCTGTGCTGGTTTCATTTGGCTGAGGAAGGCAGCCAGAAGTTGGCGGTGGGGGGGTCTTAAAGTATGTATACATACATACACACACTTTCTTGGCAGCTCACGGTTTGTTGTTGTTGCCTTTTTTTTTTTTTAATCTTTTGAGACACTGGTGTGCTTGGCAACCTCTAAAATTCCCCTATAGGTGTAAATGTGGTCTCTCAGCCTCACAAGAGATGATGGCACTGGAGCAGATATCAGGATTTCTTTTACTATTAAATGCTGTCTTCTGTAGGGAAAGAAAAAAACAAGCCAACATTTCGTTATCTCATTGAATTTTTTAAAAACATAAAATACCACATTGTTGAATTCAGTTTCATTTTCCATGTTACTTAATTTCACACTTATTCTAGAAGTGAAAGACAATGAAAGCAAGCATATTTGTGTCACTTGAGGCTTCTGGGTCTTATGGTAATCCAGTAGATCGCGACGTATTTTGTGGGCTTTGTGTTTATTATTTACCTATGTAGAAGCTGTGGTTATATTTCAATTTCTAAACAAAAGTTGGAAATACCTGTGTTTTCCTTAAGTCCTTTTGTAACTTTAAGCATAATGAAATCTGGGCCAAATCTAAACTGCTGCTGTACCTTTAAAATGTATTTGTAAGGTTGCAGACCAAAAGGCAAGGTGGTATTTTTTTTTTTGGTCTGCCATCAACTCAAACACTGTACCATACACAAATGTGCTTTGCATGGTAGCCAACACCGCACTTTGAGCTGCTTCGAAGTGACCTCAAAGGTCCTACAGGTGGCTTTTGTTGTCACCCACCAGGTGACAGGATGGTACACTTCACTCACACTGCTGCTTGGAATCTGTGAGAGGTGAGCTGTGAACCTCTGCTTGTCATGTCCAACACCGCTGGGATCACAGTGGTAGTGTCTCGTGACCAAGGGAGATGGTTTGCTGCTGGCAGGGGAGAGAAGGTCCCAAAGCAGTTGTCCTTTTCCTCCAACATGGCCTCATGGCACAGTACTTCCTGGCTGGGTCCAGGATAGTACGTGGTAAAGCTCTGTAGAGGAGGAAAAACCTCAGAAAGGCTGGATTCAGTCATGATGCTCGGCAGTAGGCAACGTGGTGGCAGCACCAGGAGAAGCTTGTAATTCCTGTGTTTTGCTGCATCCACCAGGTCCCTCTGCTGAGCATAGAAGAGGCTAAAGGAAAAAAGCAAATGCCAGATAGTCCCTCTGCACTGCAAAATGGCAAAACTGAGGGTAATCTAGAAGAGAGATGCTCTGCTGTACTTGGAGAGCTGTTGCAGAGTTTGTGACAGGAATTGAAAAGGAAAGCAAAGTTTTAAGAACATGAGGTTAGAAAGGTGGTTCCAATACATGAAAATTGGGTTTGGAGATTTCTGATCATTCATGTTGCACTGTTAGAGAAGCAAAATGCTAACATAGAGATGGAATGGAAAAGAGCAGAAATAATTCATGGTTTGAAGTAGTGCAGGTCATGAAGATGATGTAATTATTCCTAACCTATTTAACCTGAAAGAAAAAGAAAGCTATAAATAAAAGAGTTGGGAGGAGGAGGAGAAAGCATTTGACTATTAAGATAATTTAACTATTTTAGACTTGGTATCTCCAAGTAAAATTATGGAATAAAATGATATGTCATCTACCTGTTCTTTTTTAAGGTAGAGGTAACAAATACACAGTGCTGTGGAAGTAAATAATAAGGGCAGACAGTTGGCATCAGCTAATTTATGTGTTGGATAGTGTATTTTGAGAGAGAGAATACACTAATACATCAATTAATTAGACTAAGAGTGCTTAATTTAGACCGGAGGTATTTTTAAGGTGTGTAGATGTGGAACTTAAGGATGTGGTTTAGCACCGGATTTGGCAGCGGTAGGTGAACAGTTGGACTCAATGGTCTTGGAGGTCTTTTCCGACATAAACCATTCTGCAATCAGCGTTTCAGTGGTGTGATCAGGTCCTGGCTGTTAATGTGCACAATGGGCACAGCACCTGTGTCACAGTAAATGTGTGTTCACCTCTCTCCCACTTTCATCCCTTTTCCCCACACAAACTTGATCCTGCTGGCCTGGGAGCGGGACCCAGCTAGCACCTACAGTTTTGCATTGGTTTTGGTTACCTGACTTGAACTCCTTTCTTGCTGTGCTGGGGATTGATGTCTTTGGTAGCTGCACAACCTCTTGGGTCTGTGCCATGGTAGCATGTGACACTGGAAATTTATGAGCCAGAAATGTGCTGCTAAAAGGACATTCATTTAAACTGAAGGGAGAGAAACACAGAAGGCAACTTTACTGTCCTGAGATGGAGAAGATTGTTTTCATGAACTAAACCATTGCTTTTATCATTAAATTTTCTTTTCAGTTGGGAAAGAGATGCTATCATCCTCCTTCTTAACGTGCCCATAAGAGATGATAGCAAACATCATTGTATTGTAGCTCTGTTCTCATGAGTTTGATGTTGTGAAGTGTCTTGCTTTTGGTTTCCTCTATGCTGAGAGAGACATAAATAATTTCTGAAGGAGAGCTTGCGCTAATTTGTAGACATGAAATTGGTACAAATTTGCCTGTTATTGCTGACGTCATTTCTTTGTCTGACCTCATTCACCTGGCATTAAAACCATATTACTGTATCTCATTTAAAAATTGCTACAGCTAAAAGGGAAAACCTTTGCTTTAAGTGTTTTGTTGGCTTGATCTAATCTATGTCCTTAATGTCTACTCTGGGTCTGGATCCAGATCTTTAATGCTGACTAACGTCATTTATTTATTATGGGGAAAACAATTTAAAAGCTTAGTTATTAAAGCCACTTTTTATAGGGGAAAGTAATGAAATTGCCTGGTCTGAAGGTAGAAGTTACACAACTTTATATATAGTTTTAAATAGCATTATTAAACCCGAATACACACCATTAAAATCATTTGAGGTTTATTTGGTTACAAAACCCAAGCAGAGTTCCTTCTAAAATAAGACTTTGTAATGCAATGGCCAAAAGTTGCTGCTCTGCCAGCAGTGCAGTTTGCAGGTTACAAGTAATCCAGGTTTTATTAGTTTGCTATGCCAGACTGCCTGCCCTTGCACTAAGGTCCTTTTGCTTGAAGCCCAAGCAGGTTTGCAGCTATTCTCCATTAAAAAATAGGCATGAGGTTAATTGGAGTTATCTGGGAGCTGATTGCTGTGTAAATAGCAATATAAACCTAGATTGAACTGGAATATGCAATAACATTTTAATGGTTTTATTCTTCTGCTCAAATTTCTGCTTTGCTCTTAAGTTATAAGGGTGAAATACATACCTAAAAGTTTTTGATCCTAGAAAAATTGGTATATGATCTAAATTTGTCAATTAAAACATCCATGTCCTTGCATACCAAAAAAAAAAAAAAAACCTATATATTTTTTCTTTTTTTTTTTTTTTTAAGAATGCACAATACAATGTTGAATTCATGAAAGTTTGTTTCTCTTGATAATTTTGGTTAAGGGAAGAGTTGACAACTAGTCAACTGGTGTGTAAAAGAAAGTGTTGAATTAATGTTGTGAAAGGAGAAAAGTAGTTTCATTAATTCCAGAGGTGATTTTACTTTTTGTCTCATTTAATGGCTTTCACGCTTTGATTTTCATTAGCATGCAAATATTTCTTCCTTGCTGTGCTCAGTGTCGAAAAAGATAAAATAAAGCAAAATACAAAGAGAAGCTATGAAGACAAATCTTTTTCTTCCAGAGGAAAATGTAAATGTTATCAGTACTAGGAGAAATAATATTAAAAAAAATATGCTTCTCAGAAAAGTGCAATAATCAGGAGTTTTGAATATTTCAAGAACAATTTTGTTGTTAAATCAAAATAGCTCAATCAGAGCAGGGAAAATGCAGTATTGATAAATGATGATTCCACCAAGTGAGATATTTCAGGTGGTATTGTCACCAAAGTGTATTTATAGAGCTCACAGGAGCTAATCAATGCTAGACTGCACAGGAGTGGTAACTTCCCTGGTTGGGCTTATCTTACCTGCTATATTTCAATATGTTTATTTTTTAATAGAAAATAAACCATCACTTTTGGGGTATTTGGAAATGATAACTTTGATACCCATTATGAAACACCCTACTCTTTCCTTTTTCTGGATGGAGGTGGGAGAAAGAAAACTCATTTTACTGTTGAAAGAATATAGTCCTTTAACTTTTTTGCAAAGGAAATGTGCCTTGAAAAATCTATGGCTGCACTACATCTTAGAACAGCCTATTTTTATAACTCCATACATATGTTGCAGTAGGAATTCGATTACTTTGCATGTAAAATTTAGTGTTGCTGATGTTACACTGGTAGTACTCTGTGTATGATTAAAATGGCTTGCTGCAACATTTTCAGCTTAAAAAAAAAAAAAGGGAAAAGCCCTGTTGCTTGAAGCCTGCTGGCAAGAAGGTAGGTGAGAGAAAGGTGTGTGCATTAAGAGGAGTTGCAGTCTGAAAGTGAAGCAGAAGGTGCAGAGGCCATCAAGCAATTAAATTAGGCAGTGTTCATACACATACTCCACATTTGCTTAAGGCAGAGTATGTGAGTGGTCTCAGTGTCAAAAGGCCCTCTTACGTGCTTGAGTTTAAGTGACTTTATAATTGTTGAATTATTAGGAAGAAATTCTTTACTGTGAAAGTGTTGAAGCACTGGAAGAGGTTGCCCAGAGAAGCCATCGATGGTCCATCCCTGGGAGTGTTCGAGGCCAGGTTGGATAAAATTTTGAGCAACCTATTCTAGTGGAAGGTGTCCATTCCCATGGCAGGCAGGGTTGGAAGTAGATGATCTTTAAGGTCTCTTCCAACCGAAACCATTTTATGATTCTCTGATTATGTCCCAAGCTGTCTTGGAAAAATGTTGCTGCTAATAAATTCTTATTGCTTGAAATAGGAAAGAAAAAATTTAAACCACCTATTCTACCATTAGAAAAAGGAAATAATGAGACAGAAATTGGGAACATTTTTTTTGACAAATGCAAGTCCCTCCTCCCAAAGCACACCTGTAACTCCTTCTTAGGGTTTCCTCTTGAAGTCTTGCTGTGGTTTTGCCTGACCTGTTGTTTTGTTACCACACTCAGATGTGCTTTTCCCTCCCCACTGCATACAGATGTCTCCTTTGGATCTTGCTTCATGATTTAGTGCTCCTGACTTCCACTTGCTGATGTGCTTGGTGCCTCCCCACTGTGTCCAGCTCTTGCTGTCCTTCCATGCCCTCCTGTCGGAAGCCCAGGTGCCCTTCACCGTGTTCTGCTGGCTCTGGCAGGGCTCTGCCCATCATCTCAGCCCCGTGTCACTTGCATCCCACCTCACTGCCAACTTCATCCCATTGTACCACACCTTTGCTGGCCCTGGGAAGCTGCGTGGGGTGCTGTGCTGCCGAGGCTGGTGACTCTCTTTGCACAGACTCCCAAGTGGCTGGATGGTTTCCCGTTCTTCCCTTGTATCCTACTTTTCCTAATTTAAATGCTATGTTCGCATTTACCAGCTCTTTTCATTTCCCTCCTGCTCTGGTTTTTGTGGCTCTCCTAAAGCTGAAGCAAAGTGCTGCAGACCCACTCAAACTTTCTGATTGGGATCAGAATGGAAACACAAGGCCTGGGACCCTAGGAGCTGCATTGGAAAGCTTGTTTCTGTTTGGATCACTTACACAGTGCAGTTCACAAATCTTTTGAACTGCATTAAAGTTTTGAAAAATGAGTTTCCCTTTAAAAGCCTTGCATTTTTTTATGGTTATAGGTTGAGAACTGATTTGGAATTGTCCCAGAAGTGGAGCCATTTGGCTTGCTGTTGCTGTCTAGAGTGGTCACCAAAGACAGCTTTTGTTTTTTAACCTCTACAGAATGTTCCCTGCCCATAATTGATGTCTGATGCCAACCTTAGATATGTACATGGTGTCTCACAGGGAGAAGAAAATCATTGCAATAAAGTTAACATTTTAGTTACTGATGAATATTTTCTAAATGTTCGTATTTACAGGAAGAAACTTCAATTATTTCATTTTAATGCAGTTAGATTTGTTCTTATGTCAGGCACAAATGAATCAGTACTTTTCTGGCTCATCACAGTTATTCTGTAATTTTTTTTTTTATTATTATATCAAATATTCAGAACTTTTGAATGGGAATACACTGAATTCCAGTAGCTTAGCTATTTTTATTTTCATTTTGGACATACAGCATGTTAGATAAATGCTTCTTTATCCATCATGGGGTACTATGTTTTGAGCTAGGAATTGTGTTTTGGTCAGCAACATAAAGATCTGCTTGAGGATTGAATGAATATATATCACTACTGATGGTGAAAACATCCTTCCCTTGCACTTCCCCAGGACCTGCTGCGGCTTGTTCCTGTGCTCCAAGATTTTACCTTCTGGAGATTTTCTTTCTAACCATGGTTAAATGGCAGCCTGGAGATAGCCCAGGTTTTAATGTCACTACTGAGCAGAATAACACAAATGTCCTGCAGAGTGTGTGTGGCAGATTGTGCCCAACCACTTTGACTCTTCGGGATAAATTAATTCTCTCCTCCTCTGGTATCATGGTTTTAGCATGGAGCTCTGCCAGTCCAGCAGGAGAGCATCCTTCTCTCAACTCTTTCCTGCCATCACCATCTCGTATTCATGGTCCAGTTCCTTTTCTCCCTCTCCCTGCAGTTCCTCAGCTTTCACTTGGACATTTCTTCCAGACTGACAATTGATAAAAGAGTACCCCTCTTATCTTTTATGGTTTAGTCTTCTTTTTACATATTAAACAAATTTTCTTGCCTGCTTTCTTGCCTTTCTCTAGGTTCTTCTTTATCCCTGGTTCCTGTACAAAATATAGCCAGAAAAGGACTTGTATTAGCTGTCAAGTTTTCAGACCAGTACCTCAAATTCATAAATTGCTCTTGTGAGCTGTTTATCTTTCTTAAGGCTCCCTTTTGTGGCAACACTAAGAGAAAAGTAGTGAATGCTAATTACAGGCCTGCTGGGTGTCCATGGGCTTCTCCTGCCTGCCCTGCTGTGTCCCAGGAACTGGCTCTGGCTCCAGTCCTATGCCCCTGTTGCAATATCTGCCTTGAAGCAGCATTCAGGAGGGATGCAACTGCTGTTCCTTCCTACAGTGACATACCTCCTCCTGATAATGCAAGTAATATACCATTAACAGGCTCTTGTAAAGGAGAGAAAAGCATTTTGCAGTTATTAATCAAATCCAAACATCCTTACTTCCACCAGCAGGAGGTTGGGCTTTTATATGGAGAGATCTATTATCCTTTCTTCTATATGGCAGAGAGAGACTTTTTCTGCACAGACTTTGCAGCTTCTTCCATATGCCTTCCCCAGCTGGGATGGTGTTCTTTGAGTCCAGTGATGATGATTGCTATTATTTTATTATTTGTTTTTGATAGAGCTTTCTGAGAGATAAATTTCTCTCCCTTTGAGGGTACGTTCCTGATATGGAGCTGAGAGACATCCTGTCTTCTTTTGTGGGTCTCAGAAGGTAGCAATTCAACACAGCACATTGGTCAGAGCAGCAGCAGTTGATGGAAAAACACTATACCGGCACACATCATTAAAAACAAACCTAAAAACAAACAAAACAAAAAAACCCCAAGAAATCTCACAAAATGTATTGTTGGTTTTACAAGTGTCCCATCCTCAGAGATCCACAGGATCCTGGGTGATGTCTGTGGCCTCTTGTCCAGCAGAGAAAAACTTCTAATGATAAGTGTCTGGGAGGACCACTGGAAGAGATTCCCCCTGGTAAATTGTCTTCCTTCAGCATCTTCTCAGCCTTTTTCTGAGCTGCATATGGAATCAAAAGCAGCCGTATAAGCATTTTTTTTTAATATTATGTGTGAGATGTTACTTCTGCCAAATAGGCTGCATTGTACCTGTTGAAGCTATTTTGGTTTGTTCTTTTGTCCTTCAACTTTATGCTGTGTGCTAGAGTTAAATAACTTCTATCAAGCTGGTTTGGAAGTTTCCATGCAGGTCTGTGTATACTAAATAATCAAGTTTAATAGGAATAGTTCTTCATTATACTATTTTAAAAATCATACCTTTAGATCCATATACTTGAAAACTATTAATGCACAATGCAAAAATAAGTAATTTTCTGATATATCAATTTGTTCACTTACAAGCAATTTCTGTAAGTCCATGTTGAAATGTGTTTTTCCACCTAGCCTACATTGTAGCAAGACATATATTATCACATATCAAGAGGAAATGTAAACCAATCATCAGTTCCCAGAGCAAAAGTCCGCTGATATTTTTATTTTTAAAGTGTTCCTTCTTTCTTTTCTTCAGAAGTTCTTATAAGGCAATGCATGGCAGAGACATCAGGGTATCTTATTTGCTCACGAATCCTTCCCCCTGCCCCAAATTTATAAAACATGTGCACAGAGTTCACCAGAGCTTTGGCAATTACATTAGCAGAGGTGCTGCTCAGGTTTCTGCATTGCATTTGGCAGTGTCACCCGTGGTGGCTGCAGAGGAGAGCGTGAATAGGGTGGCTGGTGGTCAGTGGCCCTGGCTATCATTGCTAAGGGATGGAGGGAGGAATGCTTTAGGAATGCCAAATGAGTCCCAGGCATTGGTGGCTTTGCAGGGGAAGGAAACTGCTTTTATTCAACTCTGCAAACACTGCAGAGAGTCCTCAAAGCCTCTGAAGCTCAGTAAGTTGTCCTAAAACTATTTAACTCTTGAGTGTGAATATTTGGTATAAACATAGCTGTTCAGCTGGAAAAAAAAAAAGGCATTTTTTTCTGTGTGCATTTTGTTTCTGAATTAGGTTTCCCATGATTAAGGGGTTTGCTCTCTTTCCTCATTTAGAAGTATTCCCCCACCCTCCTTGCAAGTGTAAATTGCTCTCCTGTAATGAGATCAATGGACCTTCACTGATTTACAGTAGTAGAGAATAATTTGGCTCATTCTGCATTTGATGAGATACGATCTGTGGTTATCTTGGCATGGACAGATAGTAAAACATTAAGAACTAATAAAAAATGTCATATTCTCCAATACTGTGCTCTGGCTGTGTATACATGGATATATTATTGCATACGAGTGGAGGAAAAGTGTCCATGGGTCAGCCCAGATGGAGACTTTTCTCCACTTCCTACTTCTGTTGTGAAACTTTGTTTTGTCAGTCAGGGTGGGTAGAGGCTCTGGTTCAGTCTTGGGTTCAGAATGTGTCCTGGCAAAGTGCAGCTGCTCTTTACACAGGCAAAACTGGAAGGTTTGCTTGCATTTTTTTTGTCTAATGGAAACACAAATCCTAATGAAGTCTCTTACAGTGGTACCAGGATGATGTTAAGGGAGATTGTTTTGAGTTTGATTTTTAAACAAACACATCACCCCAAAATTGGTTGTTCCTGTAATTTGGCTAAGTAATTCATTTGACATCCAGTTGGCTACAGGAAAGGCTCTCGTATTTCTGCAGGTTTGGTGCAGATCCTCAAAAACCTCTACCCCTGTGACAGCTCTGGTGAGCAGTTTTTGCTGCCTGGAACTCTTGATCCTTTGGGAAGAAGTTAAACATGCTTTCCTAATTTTACTTTTTCTCCAAAGAAAGTGTATTGCAATGATTTTTTCTGTGATATTGATACATGTTCCGTCCTTGGCATTGGGAATTTTGGAAAGGGAAGTGAGAGTATAAGATAAAATTGATTGTGAGATGTGAGGAATGTACTTTAAAAGCACTAATGTGAATTATGTGCTGGTCTTTTTCTGTGGTTTGTTTAAGAGGTGAATAATTTTTGTTTCTCAACTTTATGTGTCTCTCAAATTCACAATGTAGAATAGTCCTGAAAACCTAAGGTGAGTTTAAAACAGCTCTGCTGCTGGCCAGCTGGTTACTGCAAGTCCCTGCAAGTACTTTATAAAAATACATTGTTTCCTTATATGCAAATGTTTTTTGCCCTCTATATAACACTACAATAACTTAGATAAAGATCTGATTTATTCATGTCTTGCATGTACAATTTTCTGGACTGACTTTTTGTCATATACAGTCCATGTGGGATTTTTACTAAACGCACTAAGAGGAATGGGAATAAAATGACTAAAGGGATCACCTTGAGCTTATAACGTTCATCCTTATATCGTAAAATTCAGAGAAATTTGAGTTTTTCACAACGTGGGTGCCTCTGGTGAGTAGGGTTGGGTTATCTCTGTTTTCAGTAATGGCAGAGCTCTTTAGTAGGTTTGGTTTAGGTTTGTTTTGGTTTGTTTGGGGTTTGGTTTTTTTTGGGGTGGGGAGGGCGGGAGGAAGGCATAGGCTGTGGTTTTGGTTTTGATAGAGAACTCT
>VYZP01000920.1:1706-94429 GCA_013400635.1 Hypocryptadius cinnamomeus
AAGAAAATAGACACAAAAAGAGGAGCGGGGGAGGGGGGGGAATTATATTTTTATATAGATATAAAATAAACGAGAAATACTGAGTCAACTTAGGACATGGTGTTTGATCCGAAACACAATGTTCCATTTCAGAGTTGCATTTCTTTTTTTTTTTCTAAAGTTGGGTTTTTCAATAAAACCTCCAAAAGGCTCATTTCAGAAACACCTACATGAAGTCAACCCCTTTGCTTTGAAAACACTTTGGAATGAAATGTTTTGAAGTTTAAAAAAGAGCCTCCTGTATTAGGCTTGTTGGTTTTGTTTGGTTTTTTGGAAAAGAGTGCTTGTCAAATTCAGCCCAATTTCGTGAGTGGTTTATGTCCCTCCAAAATTAAACTCTGGTCAAAATTACTGTTTGCTGCACAAATTCACCCAGTGTATCTATGGATCTGCCCGGGGCAAAACGGAGCCTGTGATTCAACCTGGAGCTGTTGGAACCAGGGAGGAGAACCCAGGGTGTTTGCACAAAGGAAACGATTCAGCTCTCTGCAATCAAACCCAGCTCTTGCTTCCTTTCCAAGGGCATCTGCAGTCCCCTGGCTCCACGTGGCCAAAATTCCCATTGTCTCCATGAGGAGTTAAAACACGAAATGAAGAAAACACCAAGTGGAGAAAGGAGAAGAGCACAGGAAGAAATGGCTTCAACCCATCTCATTTATCTGCTTCCAAGGAAAAAAAAAATCCGAGTGTGAGACATGGAAGTTTCTTTTCAGGGAGGAAACTTTTCAGTTTCTTTTCAGGTTTCTTTTCTAATGACTTGGATGATCCAGTGAAACAAATGAGAGCAGCCAGGAGAGTGCTCTGCTCTGAAAGAGCAGGGAAATATTTGCCAATGCAGCAGCTCTGCAAATGTGTGAGGCTGTTAAGCTCCTAATCCCATGTCTTATTTTTATGAATTTTCACACTAGTGGGATATAATGGACGTTGAACCCAAAGACATTAATTACTCGGGTCCTTTTTTTGAGAGGAATTTCGATGGAGTGTAACGTTTTAAATTACAAGGTGTGAAATAAACTCTACAAAACTTACAGCTTTAGTGGAGGAACTCCAAAATCAAATAAAAATGCAAAACCGCTGATGAAGTCCAATTTACTGTAAAATGCCCTGGATCATGGTGTTCCAGTAATTTTTTTTTTCTCCCTACATACTTTGGTTAAAATAATTTATATCCGCTGCAGTGTTTATGTACCTTAAGCTTTATTTATTAAAGGATATGTATATTTCAAGCCCAGTTTTAATGAGACATGCTGAAATCTGTAAGGTACAGTGCAACTTTTGTTCTAATCAGCACTAAATCTCTTCTCTTTACTTTTTCTGTGTTGAAAATATTCATGTTGGACGGAAAGGGCCGTGCGTGTATATAAATTTCAGAAATGTATAAATATATATGTAAAGTAATAAGCAAAATTTATTTTTTTTTTTCTATCATCAGGGCAAATACTCCATCATTGTTCAGTCTGAGCACTTTAAATCACGGATGGGTTTTATCCTTGTTCTTAGAACGGGACAATTACTTCTTTTTTTAGGCAAATTATGTATTTGCCAAAGGCTGTGCTTTAGATTGGCTGAAAATGTTTGGGAATTCACATCAGCTTGAAGAACTGTTTTGGCAAAGGAAGAAAAAGAAGTCCAAGGGTTTTGGCTTTGTTTTCTAATGAAAAGTTTTGAGATTTCATTTTGAACCAACACCCTTAAATTAATGTTAGCATGAACTAAAAAAAAAAAAACCTGGGAAACGGAGAAACTTCTTAAAATTCTGAATTAAATGGGGCCTTAGAGATGTTCCTTGGGGGAGTTGATTTGAAAGTTTCTTCCTGTGTTTTTGTTCTTGCAAGGAAACAGAAAATATTTTTGCTTAAATAGAAGAATTTGAAAACTGTAATGTTTATGGGTGTTTCAGTGCAGCATTAGCAGTAAGTTTGAAAAGTATATTTGGTTTAAGGAACTTAAACTTGAGCCATATTTTCAAGACATTGTAGAAAGCCTTTCATTGACACCTCAGGATGAGATAAAAGGTATTTAACTGCTTAACTTTTACTGATACCTCTCAAATATGGATATGAAGCAGGTCATGCAAGTGTCCCATGCAGTCCCTAAACCACTACTGAAAATGGTACAATGGTTCCTAAATCCCTTTAAATGTAGTAAATGGTACCATGGGCACGAAAGTGACTCTCTCCATAAAAAGCAGCCTTTGGTGAAAAGGAAAAAGTCCATTTTGCCAGTTTTTGTTTTGATTTAATGAAAGAAGGAAACAGAAAAATCTTTAAAGGTTCCTGCCACAAAGAGGGCAAAACCTCCTCTGTTTTAAGAGATGTGACAAACAGAAAATTTCTGGTACAAACCAGCTTTGCTCAACTTTTGCCCAAATATCTATGTTTCAGAGGAAATTTGCAAAATACAGAAGGTTTCAGGCCTGATGAGTCTGATTTCCTCACCATGCTTCCCTCTGCAAAGAGAATCACATCATTTTCTAATGAACCTGAAGGCACAAGGTCCCAGCAAAGCAAAGTGAAATCTGGGAGCAGAGGGGGGAGGCTTCACTCTGTCTGTCCCATGGAAAATGTTTGCTTCAGAAATGAATGCATTTCTCAGGAGTGAACCCCCAAGCCCAGAAATGGCTGAGCAAGGAATTTAAAGGGAGAAATGCTGGGAATCAGGGAGCAGAGTAATAAAGTACAGGTTTGTTCTGTAACAAATTCCAGCACTTGCAAGACTCTTTTAGACATATGGAAGTCCATTTAGGAGGAAAATTGGTTGCAGCCGCTGACTCAGAACCTGTTGGAATCAGTGGAAACATTTCCATTGTCTTCTGTCCTGAAGAAATGGTGTTTCTGTCCTTCCTTCCATCCCTGGCCTGTGCTCACTCTCTGGGCCATATGGATTTCATCTCCCCCAAAGACATGTAAGAGAAGAGGGTTTGGCTGTTTAACAGCACGATGGAGCTGTGTGGACAGGAATGGCTGATTTCTACTTGATTTGCTACAAATCAGGTAACCAGCACCTTCAGAGGAGTCACCTGGCTGCATCTGGCTCTCGTATCCCAGAGCTGAATGTGGCTTTAATCACATCAGCACGTTAATTGTGCCCCTCAAGACGAGCTCAGAGGAGTGAGGGTCTGTCTTTCTGCAACCATCTGATTCCTGGATTCTGACCATAATTGCCAGGCTATCCCTGGGAAAGAGCACTGGGTAATTGCTTATCTGGATAGTGCCTCCCTTCAGCTATTTCAGACTTTTCCAGGGTTAAACCCAAAGCTGCCTGCAGGGAATGAGTGAACCAAGCCCATCAAGAACTGATCTCAAAGGATCGACTCCTGTTTCTCTTTCTGCAAGGCAGGCTCCCAGAAATGGGGGCACAGAAGGGGATGGATGCTCCCAAGCATTCCCTATTCTCTCACAGGGGTCACCTCCAGACATTTTAGGGATCCCTCTCTGCCTCCTACCACAGAGACCAGGACAAGTCCCCACAGAAGGACTGACAACCTGCAGAGCAAGAAATGTTCAAGTATTTCAGCTTCTAGGAGAAAACATGGATATTTTCAGACCAGAGCTAGGCTTGAGGGAGTACATGAGAACAGATGGATCAGTTCTCCCCTACTGCCACCACAGACCCTCTGTGTGGCCCAGACAGGTCCCTTCCCTTCCCTTCCCTTCCCTTCCCTGCCCTGCCCTGCCCTGCCCCTCATTCCCTGTGGTTCCCTCTGCCTTTCCCTTCTGGTGTTCCATGCAGGGTAAGAAGTGCCTTGCCCAGAGGTGCCTGTCTCCTGTTTGTACTGACAACCCCAGTGTCACTACAAACCCCACAGAAACCTTCCCTGAATCCAGTTCTGGTATCAGCTGGCTCTGCTCTCCTCCTCACCACATAACTGGGACTTTCAGGGCAATCTTCTCTGGGTATTTTGGACAATGAATGTGTTTCTTGCCATGTAATTAAATTATCCACTTGAGAAAGAAAAAGATGTGGTTTTGTTCCCATTACAAAAACAAACAAACAAGGACTGATATTTATTACAGGCCGAGGCTACTCAACAAGTGTTTTCTGGAACTCTAATAAATTGCTGAAGAAAGTTTACAGCTGAGCCCTAAAGATGGTTTAGTTTTCCAAGGGGCTGGGATGTATTTATTTCCCATTTTCTTAACCCACAGGATGGTGAACAGCTTAACGTGCTCTTTCCAGGGTTCAGATGGTGTCAACCCAAACCCATGCTCTTCACCCCGAAACAGTTAACCACTTTTTAATTAAAACCACACCAATTATTCATTTGCAAGTTTTGAATTTATTTTTCTCCGTTTGCTCAGCCTGCTATTTGGTTTTGCTCCCACTTCGTTAAAACAGCTTCCAAAAAAAGTTGAAAAAATAAAAATAAAAAAAAAAAAATTTAAAATAAACCTAAAATTTCCAGCCACACACAAACCCAAACAACAGAAGCAGCCAGCAAGGAGCCTTTCAGCCAAAGTGAGGATCTTGTCCTGTGCAGATGCTGTGGGCTCTCTGTCCTGTTGTGTTGCCCATGCAGGGAGCAGCACAACAGTTCAGCAGCCAGGGACTCTCACCCTGACACAGTTTAAACCCTCTCCTCCCTTCAGGCACATCATTTGTGCCCAGAGATGAGTGTGGACAGATGTGGGAGCAAGGCACTTAAACACAAGTTGGTTGTTAAGCACGTGCTTAAGTATTTGGCTGGATTAGCAAACTGGTTTTGAAGGGTTTGCGTTTAGAGAGAGCCCCAAAAACATTAGAAAGTAGATTTTTTTTTTTTTTTCCAGTTCATTACTGGGCCTGCCGATGACATCATTCGTTTGCAAGATGAGAAAAAGTGTTTAAACGAGATTAAAAAAAAAATTAAACAAGACGCAATTTTAATGGCCACTTACAAAGGAGATTTATGGATGTGCATAAAGCTGCTTTCCATGGGAGAGGGACTAAGCTTTTAACAGTTACCTTCCTTTGGGTTTTTTTCCCCTCTTGCAATATAATACCCACAAATATTTGTGAGTTGTGACTGTGCTCCGAAGGGTTAGTCCTCTTCCAGAAAGGGGGGTGGAGGGAGAAAAGAGTGGTGCCAATTTGTCTGCCCAGACTCTGATTATGGGAGGTGGTGGGGTTTTTTTTTTCCTTTCCTGCAGGGGAGAGAAGCTGGTGGGACATTTTCTCTCTCCAGGGTTAGGGATATCTGATACCCAGCCCAAGAGCAGTCCAGCAGACTGAACTTTCATCTCCAGCAGCAAGGGATTTAAAATAAAAAACTCAACCAAACCTTGTGGATAAAAGTCTTAGTTCAATTTGCAGGAGATCTTGGACTTTCTGCTGGGGAAATTAGGGCCATTTGAAGGTCTGATTGTAAGGAGCAGAGTGTGTACATGGAGAAGGGGAGAGAGAGAGATCACTAGGAGGAAGGAGGTGGTTTCAATACATCTATTTATTTATTTGTGTGCCCTGGGCCCTGCCCTCCTCCCTCCTATCCTGCTATCCAATGACCCTCGGTGCTGATTAAAGTTCCCGGGTGACCTCTGAGTGCTTTTGTTCCCCTGCCTGGTAATAAAACCCCGGTTAAACGGCTGGCTTATCCAAACCCAGGGCTCCTTACACAGCCAGCTCTGGAGCCAGCTCAAGTCTGAGCCCTTGGGAACAGCAGCTTAGCCCTCTTTTAGCCTGGCCAGCCCTGCTTAGCTGCCCTGGGGCAGGGGGGAGTGGCTGCAGCTCCTGGTGGCTGTCTCAGTGCCACCAGGTCGCTGTCATAGGGGAATAGGAGCCCTGGAAGTGCCACAGCCTGGTTTCTTACCAGGCAGGTAAATCCACTGAAGTCCTCCAAGGTGCTGGAGCGATAAACACAGGAATCATCCACTGCAGGACTGCGCCCTGTGCTCACACAGCTCACAGCCACTGCAACAAAACTGTGGTGAGGAGGTGTTTGTGCTGATACTTGTGTGGTTTCCTAGTGGAACCATGGTCATGGATTGTCTTGAGAGGCCACAGTGTGTGACATCTGCCCCCTCCAGCCCAGTGGTGCCACCCCTGGGGCCTGAGGCAGGGCTGCCAGCCCCATGGCATCCCTGGCAAGAGCAAAGCCAAGGGAGGGAAGAGCTGAACTCTAGTTCAGATCCACAACCAGCCAGGCTGGGATCAGGACACTCCTCACAGCCCCTCTCCCACTTGGTGGAAAGAGGATGGGAAAAGGAACCAGAAAAGCAGCTCTTGCCATTGGCAGCTGGTGAATGTGCCTGTCATCCCTGTTGAAAGCTAGGTGACAGCTGTGGCAGCTCTGCCTTGGAATCTAAAAACTGGGACTAGTGCAGACAAACTGATAAACAAATTTCCACCCTCTCAGCCCCCTCCTCCACTTGTGTTTTATAAATGACAAGGCAAGGGAAAGGCTCCAGCCCAGGCTGGGTTGGAGGAAATCTGGGCAAGGCAGGTTGGAGCCCTGTTAGTGCAAACTCCAACCCAGGTGCTGCAGAGCCAGCCCAGCTGCCCCTACTGTGAAAATCAAACCTCTGAGACTTGGGGTACTCCCAGGAGCCATCCAGAGGGGGCTTGGCAGAAATACCATTCAGGAGGGGCTGTCCCTGGCTGCACTGGGCACAGAACTCCCTCCCCAGCCCTCAGCTGAGCCTGCTACAGGGTGCCAGGTCCCCTGAATGTTCTGTTACTGTGAGGTGGCTCCATCCCCACAAAGCTTTCCTTCCTTCCTCCCCCACACAGCCAGGGGAGATGGCAAAAAAAACCCCTCGGCTGCTATCCTGGGACACCTCCCTTATTACA
Organism: Hypocryptadius cinnamomeus; assembly: GCA_013400635.1. Taxonomy (NCBI): domain Eukaryota; kingdom Metazoa; phylum Chordata; class Aves; order Passeriformes; family Zosteropidae; genus Hypocryptadius; species Hypocryptadius cinnamomeus. The sequence goes on from VYZP01000920.1 coordinate 8,511, forward strand.
CCTGGTGCACAGCAAAAAAAATATAAGTGCATGGCCTTGCCCCAGCATCCACATGGGCTGAAGCATGTGTGCAAGTGTTCTCCAGCCTCAGGTTTTAAATCTTGTACAGTGTCAGTGCTGTGATATTCCTAAATAAGTTCCCAGAGCCAAGTCTTTATCACCCCCATGAACCAGTAACAAGGCACCTTGCTCTGACTGGAGATGTGATAGCACTTCCAGGAATGATTGTGTGTGCTGTGAACTCAGCCTCTGGTTCAAAATATTGTGCAGAGGAATAATAAATCTCAGTACCAAATTGCTGCCCCATTTAAGCTTTGATTAGACTCTGATGGTCTGTTCACCCTGGAGCTGCTGGTATTAATCTGCATGCTAAACCCTAATTATAAACTGCTCATGGCATTTCCAGATGACATCAAGATGTTTGGGATTAAAAGAAACCCTGATGTTGAGTTTACAGCTTGGAAGGACTGTAGACTACCTGATCCCCACAGATGTAATAACACACCTCTGTGTGGGGAGGAAAGAAAAGAGGGAGGCTTGGTCCAAGTGTGTAGCAGGAGTTTGTGGGGGACAGGTCTGGCTGCAGACCCCGATACGAGCACACACCCCCAAAATCCCCCCCACACCTGTAAAGGGATGTGAGATGCACACAAGTGTCCCTGCAGGTGCTCCCTGTCCCCAGCTCCACACAGATCTCACCCAGCCCTGACTGCAGCAAGTGCAGAAGGGCTTGAGGCCAGGCATGAAAGGGAACCAGCACGATGGGATGGCTGGGGGAAAACTTCTCGGGGGAAAGAGTTCTGGTTTGGCTCCACAGCACTGCAGCATCGAGGAGTCCAGCAGTGGGGATCTCACTGGGCTGGGCAGGGCATGGGACACTGTGGATGCAGGCTGAGAAGAGGCAGAGAGATGCTCTGAACCCCTGCCTCCCACCAGCTTTCCCCTAAGGAGCCCCGGCTGATGTTTTGGAGTGCAAAGGGGTGTGTTGGAGCACTCCCTCTCCAAAGCTGCTGGGCCTAGGAGAGGAGTGCCCTCTGCCACATCATTTGTGCCCTCTGCCCTCTCAATCACCAATCTAAACTGCTTGCACCCCATCCAGGCCCTCAAGAGAGCAAAGCTGCAGGGCATTCAGCATGTCTTCAAATACCTGAGTGCCTTGCACAGAGCAGGAATAGATGGTGTGTGCATTCTGGTCAGGTTTTCTACAGACACAAGCTTGTTCTGGCTGTCAGCTCCTGCTCCTCACTGCCCCCCTGCATTATTTTTTCATTAATTTCTACGATGAAACACATTTGGCACATCAAAAAAGGGCTCTAAGAATTTAAACACGGAAAATGAAGTAAGGGAGACCCAAAGGACTTTCCCTCACTGAGCAAAATGCCATGATACCATCAGCCAGCTGAGGACACACACCCGTGTACCACAGGTTCTTCTGCCTGGTTTCTTTTATTCAAACCCAGGTGGAAGAAAAGCTATTTAGGGCAGCTGAAAGAAGGGGGCAATCTGTGCTTGTAGAGGCACATGGTGTGGTGGTCAGTGCAGAAGAGTTGGATGTGAGGGCTGGGCAGAGGAAGGCTTGGCTTTCTTGCTGCTTTGCACCCTCCTGCATCCCACTAATGCCAGCCCCAAGGGGTGTGAGCTGCCCTGGGGATTTCACAGCTGCTCATCTGCTCTGGCTGTTTCTTGTTGGTTCCAAGACCCTTGGGAGGCTCCTCAGGTCCTGTTTGTTGTACCTGAAAAGTGGCACCAAAACTGTAGAGCTGCTGTTCAGACAGATGTGAAGGGAATGTTTCTGAGGGTTTAGAACATCCTTGAAACTGGGAACCACAGCTGCCAGTGCTGGACTTCATGGGAAACTTCAAAAATCAAAAATACACTCCAGTTAGGGGCTTTCTTACTGGCACTGCAGGGTGCTTGTGATTTTCTATGAGAAGAGAAAGCAGAAGCAAAATGTGCTGGTCATCTGCAGAGATGCAGATATTTGGGGTTCCCCTTCTTGAAATGCAACTAGGGAAGGGAAAATGGGGCAGTTTGTGGTTTTTGCTGCACTTTCTCCCAGTGTTGGACATGATCACAGCAGAGGGGATGTAGGTTTTGAGGCAAGGCTCCAGCTGGTGAGTCTCTCTGATGTCATTCAACATGATAACCACTTTTGGGAGCAGGAGGGGCAAAACTGGGTCTGGCTGTGGTGTGAGGCTGAGCCTTTCAGCTGTGGGTGCTTCACCAGGCAGACTTCTGGCTGTTTCAGGACTTCTGGGCTTTTTCTTCTGCTCCCTTGCTAGAAGTGGCTCAGAGGCTCCTGCCCTGTTGGGAGTGTGAGCAGAAGGCAACCATTTGCTGGACAGCTGGGAAAGGGAGGAGTGGGGCTGTGAGCAGGCTCCGGGCAGGTGCACATTGGAGAGGAAAAGTGGGATGGGAGGATGGGGGAAAGAGGAGCTACCTGCTCAGCTTCACACCAGAGCAGTGGTGAGGGAATAAATAAATGTCTGCTCAACTTCTTGATGGCCTGTGGGATGTTAAAAGGGTGCCTGGCTCTGCTGCCATGGACCATCTGTGGCATGGCACTCCTCCCCAGCCTCAGGATTGTGAGAACTGGGGTATCCTATCACCTCTACTTTGGGTCTAATGCATCATAAACTGAGCTGGCAGCACAGGCACTATCCCTGTCAGAGCCCAGGAGGTTCCTGCTGCACTCATTTCCACATCTAGGTGTGCCTTGGCACAGGGCCTGTCTGGCCATAACAGAGATAATTGAGAGATGAACTGCAGCCCTGTAGTGCTCTGTGCAGGTCTTGCTCCCAGTCTCCTTCCTTCTGGGACAGACAGAGTTGTCAGAGTTGCCCTTGGATTCAGCTTGTCCCTCCCACCCAGTGACAGAAATCCAGAAAGTTGTGTCGTAGGAGGGGTTCAGGTCACGTTCAGAATGTGAATCAGGCACGCTGTATGGGAATTCAGCCTGTGGGTGCTGCACGTGAGGGGAGCAGCCAGGACTCACTTCAGGATGAAGCCTCAGTTTTGGAGCTGGGTGTTTCCTCCTTTCCAGGGGAAATTCAGGCTGCATTCCCAGCCCCAGGGCTGGGAGGGAGCATGCTCTGAGGGATGCACTTAGACATGGGGAGATCTCAGCAGGGATGTCAGTGAGGGCATTGTTGAAGGTGGCACAGAGACCTCTTGGGCTGGTTTCTGTGGCTCCTGCTGACCCCCAAGGCTAAGAGCAGACCCCCCAGGGATGTTTATGGCTGGGCCTCTGCAGCACCCACTCAGGACAGCCAGCTGCAAACATCCATTTGAAGCAGATCAGGGAGAAAGATGGTAAAGCCCAGCTCACCAAGAAAGGAGGCAGCAGCCAGATATACGGGAAAGCCAGAGAAAAGGGTATTTCATGATCAGGGTATGTACAGGTGATCACCTACCCTGCCTCACCTGAACCTGCAGAGCCAGGGTACAAGATGCCAGTATACAAAAGCCAGCCTTGCACACCCATGTGAAGGCACAGCTCCTTCCCATCCAACATGTAGACATGTACCAGAGGACATCACACAAATCCTCCTTCAGATGCAGAACAAGTCACTCTGTGCTGCATACAGAGATGCACCCACAGCATTCTGGGTGTGTGCACACCCACAAGCTTTTGTGCACATGCATGACTTGCCCCAAAGTTGGGGCTTTTTTGGCCTTTCCACCCAGTACCCACCAGCTTTGCCTACCCCCCCAACCCCCTAAACTGGGGACAGCAGAGCTCTGCAGCCCTGCCCTGCTCATTTGGGTCTTTGAGATTGCAAAGGGTAAACTGGGACCAGAGGGGGGGGGGGCCTGAAAGCAAACTAATGATGAAAATGTCTCCTCCATGCCTGTGCCTTAATTAAATGCATGGAGAGGCTCGGCGAAGCACATCTGTTTTCAATCTGGAGCCCTTTGATGGCATCAAATGTTCTTTCCCCAGATCAGGGGGGATGGAAATTCTGGGCTGGCTGTGGCAGCTCGGAGCCCCGGCTGCAGCCCCCGGGAGCAGCGGCCTTTGCCGCCCGCGGCCCCGGCCCCTCACGGCCCCGGCCCCTCACGGCCCCTTCTGCGGCAGGGCCCGAGGGCCACAGCCTGTCCCCGGCCACCGGGGCCAGCACACCCTGCGGCCACCTCTGTGCTTGCCGGCCTGAGCAGCTCCGACCGTGTCCTCCGGTTTTTTTGTTTCTTTTTTCCCTTCTCTTCTGTCCTTTTCACTTTACTGCCCTATTGGTCTCTTTCTCTCAGTTCTCTGCTGCACTTTTCCTTCTTTTTTTCGCTGTTTTTCCTCTTCCTTCCCTCTCTCCTGTTCGCACTTTCTCTTCCATTACCCTTGCTCACCTTTTCATCTGCATTTCTCATTTTCGCTCTTCCTCTCCACCCTCCCCTCCAGGTGCAGCTCCGGCCGGCAAGGGGGGGCCTGCCCAGCACCCCCCTTGGCCCCAGCCGCGGGGCCGGCGCTGCCACCCCCGGCCCGGTGCCACGTCCCGGCGGGGCCCCGCGGGCCGCCCTCCCCCGGGTGCCCGGAGCCGCCCCTGCCGTTTGAAGTGCGGGGCGGAGGGGAGGGCAGGGCAGCGCNCCTGCTCGCTCCCCTTCGGGCTTCCCTACCCGCCGCCGTCGGGTCCCGTCCCGTTCAGCCCCGCTCCGCTCCGTACGCACTCCCCCCCTCGAAGCGCCGGCGGCTGGGGGGGCGCGGGGGCGGTGGGCGCCCGCGGGGGCGAGGGCAGAAAAGCCCCGCTCGGCACCATGGCGTCCAGCTATGCCCACGCCATGGAGAGGCAGGCCCTGCTGCCCGCCCGCCTCGACGGCCCCGCCGGCCTGGACAATTTACAAGCCAAGAAGAACTTCTCCGTGAGTCACCTGCTGGACCTGGAGGAGGCGGGCGACATGGTGGCCGCCCAGGCGGAGGAGGGCGGCGGCGAGCCCGGCCGGAGCTTGTTGGAGTCCCCCGGGCTGACCAGCGGCAGCGACACCCCGCAGCAGGACAGTAAGTGCGGGGGCATCCTCCCCTTCCATCTCTCGCCGGGGCAGCCGCGGCGGGCTGTGCCCGCTCCGAGCGGGCTGCGCTGGTGCTTAGCCCGGCTTCCCCCGCTCCCCGAGCCCCGGCGGGGTGGGCACCCGCCGGAGCGTGAAATCCCTTGTTTTCCCCCAGCCGCGTCCCGGGAAAGGGGCGACCTGCCCTTCGCCGCCGCGCCCGTCGGGTCCAGTGCCGTGGCTCCTGCACCCTGCGGGGAACCGGAGAACATTCCGGGGAGCAGAAGCGGGCAGCATCGGGCCCGCGGGCTCGGCCCCCTCGTCCGTTCCTTGCTGGGCTGGGCTGAGGACGGCGCTTGGCTGGACGGGGCGAAGCGCGGTAGGCGCGGTAGGCGCTGAGCCTCCATCCATCCATCCGCCCGTCCGTCCGGCCCGTCGGGGCGGCCACCGGCGCCGTGGTTAGCGGGACACCGGGAGGCTGCTCAGGGATCTGGATGGGTCCGGACCATTGTCCGATGCCCTGCCGGGAGCGCCGGGGCTCGCAAACAGCCCGAGGGTGCGTGCGCGGCTCCCAGGTGCAGCCGGAGATTGCCGCTCCCCGAGCCCCTGTTCTCCCCGATCCGGGCAGGGCCGAGCAGGGCAGGGGACAGACCGGTGTCGGAGCTGCCCGTCCTGAGCAGTCCGAGCTCGGTAGCTCGAGTAGCCGTGACCCAGCAGCCCAGCGGCCGTGGGCAGCGGGATGGGCACCGGCTTGCGCGGCGTTTTCCAAGCGCCGCGTGTTGTTTTCCAAGGGCAGCGCTGTCAGAAAGGCTGAGGGGGCTGTGCAGGGGCTGTGCAGGGTCAGTAACCCCCCTTTAGCCGCTCTCTGTTAAAATAATTACGTCCCCGGCCGCCGGGAGTTCCGTGGGGGTCCGGGCTGGCCGCGGCTGCGGACACGGGCTCGCTTCCGAGGGAGCTTCCCGGCGAAAAACGGGAAAAAAAAACCAACAAAACTAAACGAGAAGCAAACGAAAATGCCGATTGCAATTTTCGTTCGCTTTTCGATTTTTTTGTTGGTTTGGTTTTTTGTGTTTTTTCCCTCCGCCGGAGCCGCCTCCGACCCTCTTTTCCCCGTGGCTCCGACGTGGTTTTCTCGGTATTCCGAAGGAAACCGAGCTGGGGAAGGGGAAAGCCTTCCCAAAAGCTGCCGCTCTTGCAGAAGCGCCCCTGGGATGCCCGGGCTCTGCCCGCCGGATGCGTTCCCGGCGGGGAGCATCCTCCAGGAGCGCGGCCGGAGCGGAGCGAGCGCTGCGCCGCTGCCGGAGCGGCTCCTCTGCTCCCCGAGAGCCGGATCGACCGCCGCTGGGACATGGCTTAAAAATGTTTCCTTCCCAGGACCCGGAAAACTGCAATTTCTGGCTGTAAAGGTGTGTATTTTAGCGGGGAAAATAGTGATTGCGGCTGCCCCCGATTCAGCAACTTGTGCCGCTGGAGAATCCACAAGATATCAAATGCAGGCAACTTTTTTTTTTACTTCTGCTCTGTACCGAATTTAGTTTATCATATTTTATTTGGATTTACTTCTGATTTACTCTTATTTACTCCTGATGTTGCCCCTTGCCAACTGCGAGCTCGGTCAGCGTGGAAAAGGAGAACTGCGTTTCACCAATACGCACCTTGCTCCTAAAGCATGAAAAGAACCCCCAAAAAAGCAGTCCAAGGGCTTCTTTTCTAGCCAGCACTGCTGAGCAGGGACCAAACTACAGCTTCAAATAATTTAGAAATTCTTTGAATGCTGTAAAAGTTTTAATACCGTTGCGGTGAATTAGAAAGTTTTAGAAGTATTCTAAAGTAAGCAACTACAAAAAAAAAGAAAGGGAGAGGGATAAATTCCACCAGGTTTATTGGGCAGAACTGTCATCTGGGCTTTCTGGCTCTCTCGTGGATGCATTTAGCACATCCCGGGAGTCTCCGTGCCTCAGTTTCCCTGTAAAGTGTTATGCAATCCCTGCAGGAAAAGGACTGTGCTGGAGCTAGGAAGTGCAACAGAGGTAGGAGCTTTTCTCGGTGAAAAATGAGAACTGGTTCAGTGGAAAAGATAACACGGGGCTCAGTTACTCTCCTTGTTTTTAAGTGAGAAAAGGTAAAAGCCGTTTGAAGAAATTGTGGATTTCTCAATAATAAAAATGTTCTTCCAACCTGAAGCAAAATCAGCTGGTCTGCCACTGATTTTTGTCCTAAAGTGTAAAACCAAATTATTGGTGCTGGTTTTGTAAACAAAAGTTAAGAGGAAAAGTTTGATGCAGAAATTACAAAAGGTTTTGTTTGGATGTTTGAGATTGAAGGAAATATTTCACCACTGTTTTATTTGAGAGAGGTTCAGGATAAAACCTTTCTCTTACTAAAAAGAAAAAACATTCCTGGGAGTAGCTGTGATTGTAACATTTGCAGGGAGAGCTGTCCGTGGGTTAAGGAGCTGAGTTTGCAGCAGTGCTGTCATTCTTACCAAGTTCACTTCAACTCGTAGCTCTGAACACCTTCCCCTAAAAGCTGATAAACATCAGGGCAAACCTCCCTGCCTCTGCTGCTTAGCTGGGAAGGCTTTGCAATTCCAGTTCCAATTTGTCACAAAATAACCTGTTAAGATAAAACCAACTCTTGCTGTGGTAGCACAACTTTGGCTAAGTCCAGCTAAAGCTGGGATGAAAATGCTGAGTTGAGGGGATCCCCCAAACTTCCCAGAAAAGGCAATGAGCTCCTATTGCTTTTGTGCCCTTTGAGGTTGACAGAAACCTGTCACTTGCCTGTGGGTTCCCAAAGCTTGTGGCTCTGGGGTAATTCTCAATTGTTGTTTATTTTTTTTCAGATGGGTATTTTTGACTTCTGCTTTTTTTTTTTTTTCCCGTTGGTTTGTTTGAGGCTCACTGTTGATGGCTCATAAAATGGTGTGGGGAAAGCATGAACAGCAAAAGAAAAATTGTTACACTGGGATTTCTTTTGTGAGGAGCAAATAAACCGTGCTTCAGTCCATTACACGCTCAAGTTCTGTGTTTTGGGGTTATTGCTGTCCTTTAATCTCTCCTCAGTATAAAAGTGCTGGCAATCAGGTGGCTGAGAGATTGTATCAGGCTGATTCCCAATTAAAGCTGGGCACAGGCTGCTTGAGTCCACCCATGATTTTTTTCCTGCCCCAGTGAGCATCGTGACCACTCAGTGCTGCTGCTCCTTCTCAAGGAAATCCCAGAAACCCTGCTGGGACAAGGTGAGCAAGTTCCTCTGCTCAGGCAGGTCAGGCAGAGCATCGCTGTGGCTTCAGCCTCTCTTCCCTGGCAGCAGGAAGAGGAAAGGCTTTTTCAGCCTTCTCACTCTTGGGTGATGGGGCTCATCACCCCAGGATCTTGCACAGGTCAGAAATAGATGTTATTTCAAGAAGGGACTGTCAGATTTAGGGAGGGCTGAGCATGGCTGCTCACTGCAGCAGTGTCCAGAGGCAGTGTCCAGCTCAAGGAGCCGCCAGTCACAGGCTGGAAGGACGAGCTGGGGCAGAGATCTCTCCCTTGCTGCTGGGCTTAAACCCTCTGACTGCTGTTCCTGGCTGTCTGAAACAGCATCCTGAGCTGCAGTGCTTTGGGTCTGCTCCCACATGGCTATTCATTTTGCCTTAATTGCCTCTTTCTAATCAGAACCAGTGAGGTTGCTGCAGGAGTAAAAGAATGTCTAAGTACTGAATTGTCTGTGCTCCTGTGCCTCCTCATCCTTCAGGAAAAAAAATTGTAAAAAGAGTTGGAAAAGCTCTGCCACTTTATGGAAATGTGGAAAGCAATTCCTTGGGCTGCTGAGTTGCTGAGGATGAAGGTGAGAAGAAGTGCCTGGGACATCTGCAGGGTTTTCCTTGCAAACCTCTGCTTTATCTTGGAGTGTTGAGCATCTCTTTTGTTAATAAATCACGGCCCTTATTCCCAGAAAATGCTGAGTCCATGCACAGGGAATGTACAACCAATAAATAGAGGAGGGAAAAATTTATTAATTCCAGGAGTTTTCTTCCTGTCTTGTCCTGCTGATGGACAAAGTCTTGGGGCAGCAGCTGGTGCTGGTGTCCCCAGGTTACACCGCTGTGAGCCGGGGAAGCCGCCGGTGCCTCAGTCCCCACCAACAGCGGCAAATCTTCCTCAAGAAAGACTCTCCAGAGTTCTCCTCTTCCAGAAACCAATGTAGGAAAAGCCAGGATCAGATCATTACTATTTTTAAGGCGCTTGTTGTAAATTATCTGCCTGAAAAACGCAGTTCTTTGTCGGCAACATCTTTGCGCGTGCCGGTTTTACTGCGCGTATCCTCAAGGCTTTGAGGAGAGCTCGCTTGGCTGAAGGTTGAGTAGCAGATAACTAACATCAAGCAGTTGTTAGGAGTTTGATTAACTCCTTTCCATTTATGTTCCTTGGGCATATCTATCTAATTTTGGCCTCAGGCTGGCAGATGCGTGGTTATTGCAGCGAGTGTCGCGGTGTCTGATACTTTTCTTGCGTCCCTGAATCCTGTAGTTTGAAGTGGGAAAACCTTTTGTGTTTGTTAGGTAAATTCCTGGACAAAGACAGAAGATGGAAATGTGACTCTGCCATGTATCTCGAGTCTTAAAAAAAAAAAAAAGGCACAAAGAAATAAACAAAAGTGGTCAAGGTACTGTTATTAACAAAGAAAAAAGAGCCATGTGAATGTAGAGGAGGGAGCTGGCTCTGTTTGTGAGTGCTTTTCCTTTTGAGGGGTGAAAAGAAGCTTTTATTTGTTTGTGAATTTCACTTTTTTTTGGTCATAATCAGTTTTGCTTCCTGGTTCTCATGGTCTCATAATTTGCTGATGGTATTTGTGTTTTCAATCCATCCACTCAGAGCTTCCAACTTTTTAATTTGAAAAAGATTTTGCCGAAGGTTTTTACTTTCCCTCCTTCCCCCCTTAATGTAATGAAAACATTTCCATGAAAATTAGATTTTGAAATCTCTCATAAAACTGAAAGGTTTGGTCTAAACTGTTTGAACGCTTTTAATGAACATCAGCTTTCTGTCATCTGCACTGAGTTTCCACTGCTAGCCGGTCTATTTTCCATCTTTTTGATGATGTATAAAGCAGTGATTGCATGGGAAAATATTATCTCAGGGTTAATTTGTGCAGGCCTTACTCATACGAGTCATTGCATGTGATTCAATGGACCACTTATGTGTGTGCCAGTTGATGAGTATTAGTATTTGAAGACCTGACCAGCAGCCTTGAGTCATGCAAAAAAGGTCTTTTTTTCGTTCGGTGGAGTATTTTTGTGCAGGCATGGAATGGTTTTGCTGTCTGCAGTCAGGAGCTCAATCCTTTTTCCTCTCGGCAGAAGCGCAGAATGCATCAAAATCTGTGATGTGAGGGAGCCTGAAAGGAAAAGATCAAGAGCACAGACAGAAGAGCATAAGCAGGAGGGGCTGGAAGAGTTGGGTCTTTGACAAGGCAGACACAGAATTACAGGGCTATAATTCCTTCAAGGATGTATTTTTATTTTTCCCCCCGGTAACTGCGTTGACTCCCATGGTTTTTGACATCACCAGAATGACTTGATGGGATTATAGGTGTTTATTCCTGGTTGTGAGTTGTTTATGATATATTTAATCGTTTTTGAAACCCATATTAAGTAGCCCTGAGGGAGCTGTGTTCCTGCTGGGCCTCTGTTGCATAATGAAGTACATCACGAATATTTACCAAGTGTCACAGTATTCCAGACTTGGGCCTCTGTTTCTGGGGAGGATGAATCACTGCACTGCTGGTTCCCCACCCTGCTCGCCTTTCCTAAAGGAGGCTTGGATTTTGGGGTGGATTATGGAGATTTGAAGCGAGACTCATCACAGTCTGGCTGGAGGAGCTGTTGTCCACGGCTCTGATGTTTGAACTGTCCTCTTGGCTTTACATGCAGGGTACAGAAAGGCTTCAGCTTCTGCTTGGGTGGTGGAGCAGGTTTTTAGTCTGGTTCCCCCAAGAAAAACCTGTTGTTTGGTCGCTGCATGTGGGAAGTATCTTTGGAACCCGCTGGCTGCTCTGGTGGGAGAGCAGACAGCTCCAAGGAGGGGTGAAATGGCAGTCTGGAGGGTATGGAGAAGGATGGCAGCAGTGCCTCGTCCTGAGGGGGAGATGCAGCAGAAATCCAACCTCTTGCCACCCACTGGAGATCTCTGCGGAGGCTCTGTGTTACAGACTCAGTGGAAACTCACACGTGTAGATGTAGGTGCCGCCAGTCCTACAGTGTAGGGATTTGTCCTTTGTCACCCTGTGTTGGGACAGTTTTCCCATTGTCCAGGGCCAGCACAGCTCCCAAATCTCCTCAGCCCTCTGGGGCTTTTCAGCTATGTTTGGTTTTATGGAATTCCAGAGTGGTTTGTGTTGGAAGGACCTTAAAGATCATCGGGTTCCAACCCTGACACCTTCCACCATCCCAGGGTGCTGCCAGCCCTGTCCAGCCTGTCCTTGGACACTCCCAGGATCCAGGGGCAGCCACAGCTTCTCTGGGCAACCTGTGCCAGGGCCTCCCCACCCTCACAGGGAAGAATTCCATCCATTTCATTCCTTAACTGGAGATAATTTAAAGTTTTTCACGGCCCTGCTCACCTTTGCATTGTAAATGTGGGTTTGCCCTGGAAATCCGTGCTGTGCTCCTAATCCATGTTTCCCTTCCTGCACTGTTCCTGCTGGGCCCAGCTGATCCCTGGAAGATGCTGTGAGGTGGGGATGGGAGCTCAGCAGAGCTGCCCTGCCTGTCTGCTGGCACTTTGGGGTCATCACTTAAAGAGAAGTTTCTTTCAAGTGAGATTGTCTGGAGGATTCTGGCTGAGAAGGGAAGGGAGCAGTGGTGCCGAAGCCGAGGGCCACCTCCTGCAGTGGAAAGCATCTGATGGGATGAGTCTGTAAAGGCCGAGAGGGAAGAGAGGCCTGATGAGCAAGCCAGGGAGCATCTATTTCAGCTTACATAGCATTCTGGGCTCCTCTCTCACCTCCAGGGGCCGAGAAAAGATTACACCACTGTTTAAAGCACTGTCCCAGACAGTCTGGATTTCATACGTGCCCGTGTGAAGTGAACGTTTGCCTTGGGGTGGCAGCCCAGGACATCCTGGTGCCTCGTGTTCCTGGAAGGGAAGGTTAGATGAGAGGCAAAGGGAGCCAGCTGCACTCTTAACAAATCACTACATCCTATTGCAGCATCCAGTTCATATTCCACCCAAATTTTCCCCCATTCTGGCTAGAGAAATTTTCCTACAGGAGAAACTCCAGCCAGTCAGCAAGACTGCTGGGCAGGGCAAACGTCCAAAGAGACGCTCAGGATCTGGCTGGGACCCTCTCCACGTCTTGATGAGCTGCTCAGGCAGCAAAACTGCTTTTGCACCGAGAGCTGGAACTCATCAGCAGCTTGGGGACACTGCTTCCTGCTCTGAGCCCACCAGCAGATGAACTTCTCCTCTGGCCTCCTTGACCAAGGCAAAATCGAAGTTCCCCATGGTCCTGCCAGTCTGGGGCAAGAGGGAATTGCCAGCAGCAGCTGCTGAGTGGGCAGGCTTGGAAAAGGAAAATGGAATCAGGCTCTGAAGGGAACAGCAGGGCACTGGCATCAAAGCAGGGTGCCTGGTGCTGGTGGAGCAAGGGTGGGTGGCTGCAGAAGGCAGCATCCAAGCAGCTTCCAGCCCTCTCAGTGTAGGTGCTGGAGCAGTGAAGGTTGAGGATTTGAGCTCATGGGGGCCTGGAGTGGTCTCTCTGCTCTGGGGTTTGTTCTGCTGAGTGAGTGGTGCCAGAGCTGGGCTGAGCTGCAGCCAGTGTGCCAGTGAGGCCCTCAGACCTGCTCAGTGCCTCTGGAAATCATCTTCTTTTTTGGAAGTGTCACTAATATGATCCACATTTGTTTAAAAAAAAAAAAACCACCAGGGATGCTTGCAGCTTTCAAAGAGCTGTCACTTCTCCCCGTGTCAGCTCAGCCACGGCAGGGCTCGGTGGGGATGGATTGGACTTAAAAGGGAAAAGTGCCTGAACCATAACAGTGAAAACAGAGTGTTAATGCTCTGGGGCTGCTGCTGCAGAGGGCTGGCCTTGCTGGTGGCTCTGCAGGCAGCTCCTGTCCCCACCATGCCTGGGCTGGTTTCCCATCAATCTTTAGAGCCCTCTTCCCACAGTGTGGCCCGAAGTGCCCGTAGCGCTTCGTGCTGATCATCCTGCCAGCAGCCTCGCCTTTACCCTGGGTGGAGGGCACAGAGCAGGGCTTTGTGAATCCAGCACAGAGTTCCTGCTCAGGGTGGATGGTTCCTGTGAACCAGGAAGGCTGGAGACCAGGCTGTGTCCCAGGGAAGGCTGGCTGTAGGCACGGGCTGCTAGCGCTGCCTGTCCAGTGCCGAGTACTTCAGCTTGTCAGAGGAAATGTGTTGGTGATTTCACACTGAGGGAGAGGAAAAAAGTTCTCAAGACCAGCCCAGAGTCAAGCTCTGTATCCTGCTGCCTTTACTGTGACTGCTGATGGGAGTCTGTGCGTGTCTGTCCAGGGGGGCTGAGGTGGGGGTGGAAGCACAGCGTGGATTTGATGCACACACAGCACGCAGCCCCTGGAGGAGGGTGATTGCACCGTTTGTTCCCCAGGCAGTGAGGGCTGCTCCACTTGGGAGAACTGTAGGGAAGGTTTTTAGGGTCAGGTGTGTGCTGGTGCTGGGAGCAGCCTACCCAGAAAAGGCTTGCACCCAAAACCTCAGTTGGAACAGAAGGGCTTTTCTTCCTCCAAACATCAGACCAGATGATCCAGCCTATCTTTTGTTGCTCAAATACACCTTTGTGTGTTGGCCACAAAAGCTTGAGGTCTGTTTTACTTTATACTCCCTGCCATAACTGGACCAGGATCACCTTGCCATGCCTCAGTTTCCCTACCCATATAACTGGGTACAACCCTGGGCCCTAATTAGGGGCTTCAGAATTTTCTGGCTATGTGTGTTATGTAAGAGCTTGGCTTAAACAGCAGTTTGGGAAGATTCTCCTCTTTCTGCACCATCACCAGCAAACTGCTATTCCATCTGCTTATCTTTGTGGAGTTAGCATTGAGAATATCTCCTTCTAAGTCCTGGAGCAACCTCAGCAAGGTTTGTCCCTGCAGGGAACCCACCTGATGCTCCTGAGTACACCCCATGCCCTTGGGGCCAGAGCTGTTTGCTGTGTGCACCCACCCGTGGGCTGGGATGGCTTTCAGGTTTAGATTTTTGCACGTGGATGTGAATCTCCTGAACATCTTGGGGTGCCTGGGTTCTCCACAAGCCCAAGGGATGCAAGGAGCAGCACGTGCTGATCAGCTGGAAGGTCCCTGGAGTGTTTGGTGGCAGGCAGTGAAATTCCCAGCGGCTGGTTGGGATGGTCACACTCTTTTTCTTGGCTACAGCCTGCTCTTGAATGTTTGGCCAAAAAAGATCGTTACTGGGAGTTTGTTTCATTTGGAAAACTTCTGATACGTGTCATGGAAACTAGGAGGACTGCTAAGGAATAAGTGCTTGCAGCACTATGCTTGTTTGTGATTTGTTTTTCATTGTTTCCCCTCCATTTTTTTTTTTTAAAAATCAACTAATCAGTAAAAAGAAACAATCACCTGTGATTTAGGAGAAGGATCTCTCATTGTAAATAATAAATTAGTGCCAGGAGACCAGGCAGACAGAATGGTTGATGAATATCCTGCAGGCTGAAAGTTGTTTATCAAGCCTGTTTGAAGACTTATGACTAACAAGCTCATTTGCAGAGCTTGGAGTCTGTTCATGAACCGTTCTCCAGCTGGGAGGATGTGGGAATCATCAGAAAATGTATTCACAAGTTACTCGATCATTTCAAAAAACGATCAAACAAACAAAGACTGGTTTTTGGAAGGGAACTGTAAATTCCTCTTTCCCCCCAACTGGGTTTTCTGAGGCATTCCCGTTAGGAAAAGGCAGGGCTTGGAGAGGAATGCAGTACCCCAGTTGCTTACTAATGACCTATTTTGGTGCAAAACCCCCTGCTCAGTGCCCTGCCACCAGCCAAGCCCTCCAGCTGCAGGGGAGCTGCTCCCCCACGGGAGCCCTGGCAGGGTGGATCAGTCTCGTCTCGTCCAGTGATTCCCAGTGGAGAAGTTTGGCTTGCTGGGGGAAGAGGTTGCCAGTGCTCTTCTAGTGAGATCACAGAGATTTCCCCATCTCACAGTGCAGTGTTTCTCCCTGGAAAAGAGGGCAGCACGGGGTCTGGGATGAACTGGGAGCAAAGAGGCTCCCTTGGAGCGCTGTGGATCCATGCCTTTTGCAAATCTGCTTGTCTGGCCTTGGACCAGCTCTCCTGCTCAATGCAGAACACCACATCTTTATGAGAGGCAGATGTTTTTCACCCCCAGCATGTCCTACAGCTTTGCCTTGTTTGTGGGGCATCCTCTCCCTGTGCTGCTTGGCCCTGGGGAGGACTCCAGGTGGGCTCTGTGTGTCAAGGAAGGTGCAAACTGAGTCAAAGAGAGTCCAGAGAAGAGCTAAAGAGAGCTCTGGCTCCAGTTTAGAAAGAAAGAAGAGGTGCTCAGGCTCAAGTATAAACTGAATTCCAAGCCCGCTTACTGCTGTTGCAGATGTGAGGCAGTAGGGAAACCATCCCAGGTCTAGAGAGTGCAAGGAAACCTTGGAAGAGATTTCCTTGGAAGGAAACCTTGTTGAGACTTCAATCACAGGTCTGATGGAGACAAACATGTCAAGGAATAAACAGCATACAGCTCATCCTACCTTGGGAAAGGAATCCTCCCAGGTTTTAGTGGTTGAATTACTTCAGTGGGAACTTGTTTAATCCTGAGATTCATCTGTTCTGGCCAGCACAATGGTGCTGCCTCTGAATTTCCTCCACATTCCAGGGAGAGTGCTGTGCTGTATTCAGCTGGGATGACTGTGGGGCAGGAGGCACCCATGGAGCTGAGTGTGGATGGGGAAGGGTCACAGTCACTGGATGGAATGATGGAAAAGGAAAACTAGTATGTAGTTAGCAGGAAAACCACCCCAGAAAGCTGCTCTTCATCAGTCTGGGCAGGTTCATCTTTGCCTTTGTGCATTTTGTGTGTTCCTCTGACCAGAGAGAGTTTGGAGGAGGTTACAGCCAGCAAATGAAGGAGATGCCTTGTTCTGGGAGGGTTGAAGAGCTCTGTGTGGAGCTGGGTGCTGAATCCTGGTTTTCTTGCTTTGTGATGCCAGGCTCCCTGTTCTCCCTCCCTCTCTTGCTACACCCATGGTGCTGCTCCCCAGGAATCCTCAGAAGGACTTTGCTCTCTGCTCTGCTTCCCTGGTCTCCACTCTCAGTGGGAGCACTGTAGGTTGTGTGACAGATCACTGTCCCTTTCAGGCCACACAGTGGCAAGGGTTCTTCCAGATTCATGCGATGATGGAGTGAAAAACACATTTCTGTGACTTCCTAGGTAGAAGTCTTTCTCCCCTCTGCCTTTAGTCCATCAGAGAAAGGTGGAATGAGAGCCAGTGGCTGGGAGCAAAAGCCAGACATGCATTCAAAGGAGGTAGGAAATGCATTTTTTAGCTGTGAGATGCTGTGTAATCACTAGAAATAACTCCAAAGGAGAGCGCTGGCTGCTGCATCCGTGAATGTCTGGAAGCCCTTTTGGAAGAGCAGCTTTTGTCAGCCATGAATTATTGGTCTCACCAGTGGGGTAACTGGGTGAAATGCTATGGCTGGGTGTCACACAGAAACTGAAGAGCTGAGCTCGGGCTGAGGGACGGGAGATGTGCTGCAGGGATGTTCCTGCCAGGAAATCAGAACACAGGACCAGATGGAGAACACAGATCCACTTGGTATGAGTCTGTTTACAGGTTTGAACCAAAACATAGCAAGAAACACAACAGGAAAACAATGTCCTCATCTCTGATCATAACTCAGGCCCTTATGTGAACCAGCTGCCACACAGTTATGGGACAATCCCTTCTCCAAAATCCCTCTGTTACGAATAACAGAGATAGGAAAGCCTCTGCAGGGCTGTGAAGGGCAAACATCAGCCATGGGAATAGCCCAACTTTCTCTTGTACTTCAGGACTTCTTTGGAGTTTACTACAGCTCTGAAGGCAGCAGGCTGTTGTGTGTGATTTCTGCTATTTCTGGCCAGGTCGAGGCTCTGAGTGAGCAGTGTCTCCTGTAGCTGCAACCCTGCCAGCTTCGGGAAAAATGAGGAAAACAGGGAGAGCTGCAAATCTGATCAGTGGTGGGAAGAGGGATAAATGTGCTCGGCATCCTCGTGGGACAGAGCATCTCTGAAGTGGTGGGGTGAGCTCCCTGGGGAGGTCAGAGGTGGCTCTGCAAGGCTGGCACCAAGGGGAGGGAGCAGAAGGGTTTGCAGGGTTGGGATGATCAGAGCAGCCAGCCATCCCCTGCATCCACACTGCTGTGCATTCAGTTATCAGCAGCAGGGAAAGAGCTGCTAAACCAGGAATGCCCAAAGAGCTGCAGAAGGGCAGCTCTTCCAGGAAGGTTCATAAAACTAAGCCTTCATGGCTGATTCTCTGCTCCACCACTGAGCCCGTGGCAATGGGAGCCTTTCTCCACCTGGCTGGCGTGGTCATTTTCCAGCCCTGAAGCTCAGTGTTTGTGGACATGTGGTCATGGATGTGCTGCTGGCCAAGGAGTATGGAGTAGTGGAGGTTTCCAAATGTGCTCTGTTCCTAGAAGGGACATTGAGTAAAAAATGTGCCGAGAAATGGTTTGGCAAGCGGTTTGGCTTGGAGGAATTACGCTTCCCTTCGGTATGATTAATAACGGGGATGTGGGGGAAAGATCAAAATAATCAAACTGCTTTAAAGACTTCGCTGGGCTGGGCCATGTTCAAAACTCAGTCTGGGTGTGAAAAGCCAGGTAGGTGGCCTCTGAATTTGTCCCAGATCCTCCAAGCAGGATGCAAGGCTCTGAGTCTATCCTGGTGCCTCCCTAAGCACATGAGACCTGCCCCAGGCAGAGCCGTGGCTGCAGCCCCAGGGTGTTTGGTGTCACCACGTAGTGCCCACATACATCTTGTCACGTGTCACAGCTGAGACAGGGACTGGGAGAATCCTGTTTGTGCTGCAGAGACCATCCCTGGAGACTACCATCATCTTTGCCCAGGTCCTTCTGAAAAACGTGGTTATTCACCTTGCTGATCAGGAGGTACCACAAGGCAGGAATGGGAATAGGATCATCCTGAACTCTCTGTGATGTGGATGGATTTTGCTGCAGGATGTGCACTGGCTGTTAATTCTGTTTTGGGGCATCTTCTTTGTAAAGAGAAAAATTCTTGCACACCTGTTGTGCAAGGGAGAGGTGGGTACCTCCTGGGGAAAATGCACACCCTGACCTGGGCTGGTCCTGTTGCTTGTTTTGAGAGGGTTGAGATGATGCTGAACCTGCTGGAGTCAGGGATGCTGTCATTACCTGACCGCAGAAGCTGCTGGGGAGGCAGCACTGGTCTGTCCTCTGACAGTGTTGACAGTCACAAGAGCCAAAGAGAAAGGGACCTTCCTACCTAAAAATGTAGCCTGGCACTTCTCAGGTGAATTGCTTCTACATCAAGCAATGAAGATCCTGTTCAAAAGCAGCAGGCAGAGAACTTCCTTCAGTTCTCGCTGATAGGGGAAGCCTTCTCCAAATTAAAGCAATTATGGAGAAAGCAGCTGCTTTGGGCAAATACTTTGTTTCTGTGTTTCATTTAAAAGCAGCATCTACACTGCAGAAGAAAAAAAAAATTATAAGCCTCCAAAAGGCAGGGTATCTCTTAGTTTGAAATTTCTTTTTTTTCTCCTGGAGTTTGCGTGGTAGAACTTTCAAAGGCCTGAAGAAGCCAGCTCTGAACAGGCTTTTAAAATAGGGAGCTGAGAACCATCGGTTGGTGCCAGTGCCCCGCGCCCGGTGTGTTGGGGAAGGGATGCTGCTGCGGGAGATGTGGGGAGATGCAGAGGGGCTTTTCTGTTATTCTGGTGCCATCTACTGGCCCAAGCCCACAGGAAGGTCTGTGGCAGCGGGGAATGGAACACGGATGGCCGGGGTGGGGTGGGCAGTGTCCCCCCAGGAGCGGGGGCTGCATTCCCTCCCTGCAGGGCACACAGGTACACTTGGTGCTGCACTCCCCATCGTCTCCAGCTCTGCTTTCTCCACGATTAATAGTTAAAAACACCAAAATCTGGAGCTTGGTCCGCTCAGTCAGCTCTTCTAGTTGTGGTCTTACCAGGAAGGTGGTGGGGGGGGGTATTGTATTTGCAGGGATGGCCCGATGAAGGCAGGAATGATGCGTCTAACTCCATGTTCTCAGAAGGCTGATTTATTACTTTATAATAATATATTATATTAAAGAATACTATACTAAACTATACTAAAGAATACAGAAAGGATACTTAGTGAATGCTAAAAAGATAATAATGAAAACTTGTGACTCCTTCCAGAGTCCTGACACAGCTTGGCCCTGATTGGCCAAAGAGTGAAAACAACTCACAGCAGAACCCAATGGAACAATCACCTGTGGGTAAACAATCTCCAAACACATTCCAAAGCAGCAAAACAGGAGAAGCAAATGAGATAAGAATTGTTTTCCTTTTCCTCTGAGGCTTCTCAGCTTCCCAGGAGAAAAGTCCTGGGTGAAGGGATTTTTCCAGAGAATGTGAACGCCACAGGGGGGTTACGTGGAGGTGGCAGTGGGTGGCAATGCTGCTCCTGCCACTGTGCACCTCCAGGGATGCCCATGGAGCAACCTGGGCTGAGCTCTGCTGGCATTTTCCTTTGTTTTTTAGAGCAGCAGGGTGAGACTCTGGGTTCTTGTGTCTTGTAAAAGTTTGGGCTCACCCAGCTGCTACGTTAATAATCCTCTGTCGCCGGCCAGGGGCTGTGTACAAATCACGAACGGGACGGAACTGCTGGGGAACACATCCTGAGCTGTTGTATTTTCCAGCATCAGTCTCATGACATGGTTATGACAATGGGAAGATGCCATCAGCTCACATCTCAGGTAGCAGACCAAGAACTTAATGTTACAACTTACTTTAAAAGCTTTTTGGCCAATCACACAAAGCATGATGGAGACAGTTCTGCTGTCTCTGAAGCCTGCCTTTTGCAGCTTTCCCAAAATCCTCTGGTTTTATAGATTCCCACAATCCTCTTTCCTTTTACCGAGCCACCAGGTTTTCAAAAACTAAGAGGAGCTGAATTACCTTCATGATTTCTGTTAAAATGGTCAAAACATGGTTGAAATTGGCCAATTCCTCAAAAACTGGCATGAGGTCAGAGGCAAAGAGTGAGTTGCATTGTAAGCAATTGTAAGCTCTGGTAAGCAATTGTAAGCTCTGGTGAGCCAGTTGAAACCAGCTGGGGAAGCTGGGCTGCCCTTCTGGAAGGCACCTCAAGGGATTTGGGATTTGAGGGCACAGTTTCCCCTCTAAACACCTGTAGTAAATACAGGGCAACTTTGACAGAGGGAGAATGATGCATTTGACTTTATTGATCTCAGAAGGTTAATTAATTACTATACTATATTATTCTATATTATATTGCATCTAATTTGAATTTGCACAAGCACTCTACTGAACAGAATCTTGTGACTGTTTGCTGACTGACAGTCTGGAGATGCGCTTGGCCCTGATAGGCTAAGGAAATAAAATACCATCACTTTGGGTAAACAGTTTCTGTATTGCATTTTACTTTTGTACAAACACCAGCGCAGAAAATGAGATAAGAATTTTTTCTTCTTTTTCTGAGGTTTTTTGCTGCGATTCCTAGAAAATATCCTTGGGAAGTTGTGCTTTGCTTTTCTCTGTGAAGAGTAATGTGCCCACAAACACCCAGCTCCTGTGGGAGGCTGCTGTGAGCTCTGCCCCATGCCTTTTTCCCCATCGCTGCCTCTCTCCTGCTTGCCACACATTCCAGGCTGGCTTTGCTGTGCTGGTGGCCAGGCCAGCCCCGTGTGGCACGTCCCTGAGGAGAGGATGTCCTCTCTGTTGTGGCTTCTTCAAAGGGCCGAGGCGCATCCTCGACTCGCTTCGATCCAGCTTGGCAAGCTGGGCTTTGAGCAAGGCACAGCCAGCCTTGAGCTCAGCCAGCACAGGGAGCACGGGAAGCCAGGAGAGAGGAACAGATCTTTGATGGGGTTTTCCAGCAGCTTTTCCCTCTTTTTTGATTTTGCAGTTTAAGGGCAAGACGCACAGCAAGAGATGGCTCAGGAGCAGCACCTCTGCTCTGGAGAACAGGAGGCATTTCCCCTCCTCTAACCCCTTTGGTTACTGTCAGTAGCAACTTCTAAAGTGTTTGGGTTTCAAGCCTTTGACATTTATTTCCTTATTTCCTCTATTTCCTTATTTCCTCTGATGATTTGAGAGAAGTCAAAGCCCTTTCTGTGTGAAAACTGGAAGTGTGGGGAGTAGGTGAAAGTGAAGCAGGCTGGTTCCAGTAACCGGGGCTGCCCGCTGGGACAGGACACCCCAGAGCTGTCTGGGCAGTCGCAGGGATTTGGTGTTGTTTTGGGGCAGCCTGGCCTATTTCAGCCAGTGCTGGTGGAGCTCTGGGGCAGATGTGTGATCAGAGTGGCCACGGGCACCGTTCTCTCTGGAGGAGTGCAGCATTAGGGCTCCTGAGGATGGGACACCTGATTTTGGCCATAGGCTGGCAGGTAACCAGGAAAGGGTATAACCCATGTTCAGGACTGAGGGTTTTGGTATTTTATCACCTCTGTGCCCTGGTGGTAGATTTCGTAAAACTACCAGAGCGACTGAGAAACAAATGCCTGACCAACAGAAGAGGTTTTTGGGAGAAATCTGTAGGTTGTGTCATAGCCTGGGCTCAGCAAGCAAGAGGACTTGAAGTCAGCTGTGCATAAATGATAGTCTTTGGGAGTACTTTAGCTCCCCTGAGCAGAGTCCTGTTAGCCAGAACCAAATATAATATTTGTTTTAGTAACTCATCCATCCTTCATCGGGGATGAGTTTTCCAGCTTAAAAGGAGATTTTCATCTCCAGCTCCTGTAATTCTTCTAATGCTGGGACCTGATTTGGTTGAAATACAACTTGGGTTTGCTTTGCGTGGAGACTTGGGGTTTTCTTCCTGTTGGTTTTGATTCAGGAAAGTGTCTCTGTTCATCAGGGGGCACTTGAACTATCTGCTGAGTAAAAGCAGAGTTGAGCTGGGTGTGGTGGGTGCATCGCTGTGCGTTGGGCAGGATCCACGGCAGCGGATGACAGCGCTTTGATTCGCTCCTTCCCGTCAGAGGTTGGGAAATAAAACAGGATTCCAGGACACTCACTTGATGATGTTGGCTTGAGAGAGTAAATTTTAAAGGTCTTTTTTTTTCCCTAGAGGACTCCAAGGTCTGCCTTCCAGGCTCTGCCCTATAGAAATTGCCATCTGACTTGTGGACTGGGAAATGGCTGAGATTTTCCTGTGCATTTTCTCAAGTTGGGTGTTTCAGCCTTTAGTTCTGTGCCTGACTGGGAGTGGCTAGAGCAACACCTGGCTCTGCAGGTGGGTTTAGCTGACACACTTCAGCTTTTAAAACAAAACAGCCGACTAATGACATGCCATTACTGCCAGGATGCCAGCTTTTGCCTGGTTCCCTAAACAGAGTGCCCAGAGCTTTTATGGGAAGACTGTCACTTACTACTGAATGTGCCATGCCAGCACAGCAAGAGCAAAGCCCAGTCTCAGCATTGCTTGAAGGATCGTGGCTTTTAATTATCTATTTGATTTTTATTTTAGGCTTCAGATTCTGGGGTTGTGTTAAAACCTGGGATGAAAAAAGCACAACTCTGTCACTGTATGTATGGCGGGAGGATGAGACTCAGCCAGCTTTAAGGTTAAAAAGGAGCAGAGAATGCAGCAAGAGAAGGCACAGCCAGTCTGGAGCCTGTGTGAATGCTGATCTCCAGCGGGGGCAGTAGCACAGTTCTGGGAGGATCCAGCCTAGGATGCGTGGATATTTAGCTTGGTCCTGCTTTGGCTGCTCCTGCTGTGCATGAACAGCTCTGAGTGGCACAGCCATGGCAAAGCTCTCCCCTGTCCCCAGCCCAGTAAGACATACTGAATTTGAAGCCAGGTGACAATTGCTGGCCTTGTAGGAGCAGGGGTTAACTGGTGCAGTCTGGGTTTTACAGGTGCTGGAGCGGGCAGGCTGCGTGCCTCAGGCTGCAGCTGCCTGCAAAAAGGATTTGTTTTCCCTTTCTTCTCTGTTGGTGCTGCACAAGTCCTGTGGATGGCTAAATCTCCTTCCAGGACAAGGCAGACAAAGGTTATCTGCCCAATAAACCCCTGTCTCTGAGGCTCTGGGGAAGGAAACAGAATAGTTCTTGCCAAGCAGAGGGACAGGAATGTTTTACAGCTCACTGAGCAGGCTCCAGGTTTGTGGCAGGAAAACATAGCTCAGGCTGACCTCTCTGGAGCCCCCTTTGAGAGCCAGGGTGGGGACTGTTTCTGGACTGTGAGGATCCCTGTCACTTTTTCCAGGTTAACTAAAGATAGCCCTGGTGCAATGCAGGCAGCCAGTGATGGCCTTTCCCTTCCCCAGGCACGCTCTCTCCTGCGTGTACTCCGTGTGGACACGGCATTCATCCCGAGCAAACACCAGCAGGGATTCCCAGCTCTGAGCTCTCCTTTTCCAGAGCCCGAGTAGAAAAGAGCTTGAGGGCCTGAGGAGTTTGGTGGCAGAGCTCTTTCCTCCTGCCGGGGAGGTGGGAATAATCCAGGAACAGGGAAGGGAGGCTGCCTTTTGTCCTGGCTTGTGGCTGAGTTGTGCAGGATCAGGAGGAGATGGAGCTCCCAAACCTCCACGCTGTTGACTTCAGTCTATCCCAGCTGACCATCCAGCCTGGAGGAATGGGATGCTTCCCTCATATTCCTCCTTAACTTAATGAGCTGTGGGGCGAATGAGCTCGGGGTATCTTTGCAGCCTGCTTAGAGCTTAGCAGCCATCGGCTTAGCAAGGCCCTTGCAGAAACCAGCTCACCGTGTCCCAGCCCTGTGGCTGAGCTTGCCAGCGGGCTGGAGGGAAGAGGGATATGACCAGTCCCAAACCAGGCAGCAGCCTCCTGAGAAGGGGCAGGAAGTGCTGAATTCCCAATCCCCCCGCTGAACCGGCAGCTCGTGCCGAGCATTGTCGCTGAGCGCGTTCGCAGCGTTTTATGGGGAATAATCTGTTGTCATCAAAGCCCATGGCAAATTCCATACTTTCTGCAGCTGATGCTAAATAGGTCTTTTGAAGGTTGTAATTTCTCGTTTAACTGGTGCCAGTTGCAAATACTTTGTGTTGAGGAATAACCCCTTAGTGCCAAGTAAAATACAGTGGAAGTCTGTGGCGTGTTTTTCAGCGTATTGTTAGTTACAGCCCTCCTGACAGAGCACATTCTATGCTGAAGACAAATGCTTGGGAGTCTCTTGCCAATTTATGTCCGAAAGGGCTTTTCTTGGATGTCCTCCTCTCTGTGGAAAATGCTTTTCTGTTTTTCCAGCAAACATTTAATGAGCTGTGCTTAAGAAAAAAAGAGGGACTATTTCAGGACCAGCCCGTCCTGCTTTAGTTCTCTCCCAGCTGGTTTGGGGTTCTTTGGGTGCTCTGATCTCTGTTACACCGTGCTGCATGGCAGTGGGCTTTGTGGAGCAATTTGCATCTTCCAGGACCTGCATGGGGTGTGTTTCAGTGCACCCAGCACCACTCTGGAGTGTCCCTTGTGCCTGGGATGGAAGGGTGTTTGCAGCTGACCTGTACCAGAAAACCCAGGCTCTGTCCAGGTTGCAGGTACAGTTGTTGGCACATCAGGGCTCTGATGGATTCCTATGCAGGAATTGAATTCAATTTCTGTGACCATAGGGGAGCCTGGAGAGTTGGTGTGGGTGGGCTGGGCTGTGGGCCCACTTGGAGGATGTGCCCACAGGCATCTGGGCTAGTGGTGGCCCTTAGCCAGGAGCCTCTGGTTGCCCACAGCTTGGTTCCAGCTCAGCATGTCCAGCACCTGGCTGGGCCCTGGGGCTGGCCAGCTGAATGCTGGCCATCCCTGGTCCCCTGGTCTGGGAGATGTGTGAAAAGCTGCGTGAGGAAGAGGGAGAGGGAGGATGGTTCCTCTGACAGGGACACCTCTGACCTGCACACTTGCTCACGGGACCAGAGAGGTAGGTGGAGATTTCCTAAGTGAAGTTGAAGGCTCTTGAGGTTTCTGTGAGCAGCCAGGAGCAGCTGATCTTTCTTTCCTAGGGATGAGGTGGTTTCAGAAGTCCCCTTGAGGGATGCTGCAGTGAAGCAAGAGAAAGCCCATCCCATGGTATCAGTTTCTCGAGGTCCAGATTGAAGGCACTTGAGACAGTAGTTCATGTTCAGACTCAGGTGTTTACTATTTCTTATCAGTAAAACAGTCTCACAACCATGAGTTCTGCAGCCTTTCATTAGCAAGGCACAAAATGGCTAACTATCTCTTGTTGCAAGGTCTTTTAAGACTAAACTGTGCAATTAAGAGCTGACACCTAGATTATTTTCCCTTTTAACCCAATAACTGATCCCTCAAAGCCCACAATGCAGACTTTTCTGTCCAGTTACAAAATGCCACCCAAACCCATGGAGAAGAAGGAAGAAGAAGGTAAAGAAGAACAACCAGCCTCCACCCTAAAACCTCCATCTTGCTTCATATTTATTTCTATATTCTAAAACCCCAAACTTTTAAGTTTTCCACCCTGTGATTTTACACACTTCTAACCAACTACACACCCGTAATCCCAGTGCTATTAATCAATTTTGGAAGCCTGTTCCACGGCCTCAGGTCAAATGCAAAGTTCTCTTGTGGATCTGTGCCTTTAAGCACAGAAAGTTTAAAATTCTCAGCATCCAGGGTTCCAACACCATGGATGCTTCTGTCTAAACCTGTCTAAATCCCAGGTGTGGGGTCAGTAGGTCAGTGAGGCAGTGCAGCCATGGGGTGATCTGAGGCTCTGTGCCCTGCTGGCACTGGCAGTGGCTGGGAAATGGGGCTGCAGGGCTCACCAACACACCAGCTATGACTTGTGTGTGCAGCTGAAATGAAACAGCTGCTCTGTGTACCTTTATCCTACACACTGAAAGTGGTTTCATTACTTGCTGTTATTTTATTTTCTGTGCTGTGAAGGTCAACAGCATGAACATAATGCCACTGCATCCCACTTGTGATTTATTTGGATTGATTTTATTAAAATCACACTTTTATTTTTTTATTTTATTGATTTGCTTTTTGTCTGCACCCCACTTAAGCACGGGACTGCTGGATGTGTTATGAGCAAAGAGATAGCCCACCTCTACTCCAGGGCCATATGGAATTTTCATGTGCTTTTTGCTTTGAGGATGGAGAAATCTGTGTAACCCACACTAATCACCCCTGCAGTCTTGATTCTGGTGGAAGGTAATTTGCTTATTTCAGGGCGGCTTTGATGTGGATGGGTTTAAATGTGCACTTCCATACAGTGTTGAACATGGCCCTGAGGCTTGGTTCTCTGTAAATATTCTCATTGTTTTTCCAGTGAAAAACATCACCTAACTCCCAAAGGTTTTGCTGAGTAGTATTTTTATTGTTTGAAGAACATTTTTTTCTACATTTCCATTGCAAATCATATTCACATATCAGTGTTTCTTGGCTTAAAAATACTTTGTACTCGATTTACTTTACTTTTACTTTAGTTGTTAGCAAAAAATATTTAATGAAATAATGAAACAATAAATTATTTTGCCAGAGGGTTGATAAAGAAAATCTAAGATGTCCTGTGCATGCGGAGAAATCTGTTTAAAAACTTCCCATTAAACATAATGGCATTTCTGGACGTGAGTAACACTAGGAAGTTTGAAAAAATGCCCATGCTAACAGGCTGGGGGACAGGAATTTGCTGTATTTGACAGGCTGGATGTGAGAAGGATGCAGCACTGCAAATTCGGCAGCACAGCCTTGCCAATGTGTCTAGACAGCCCATCTCTATGGGGGAGAGAAAAGCTTATTTCTTGGAGCTGCTCCAGTGAGACCAGACCACTTCTGGTCTCCTCTATCCATGGAGACTTTCCATCCAGGCTTGGGATTTGTGCTGAGCTGGCTCAGCCCTGGTGGCTGATGATCCACATGAACTGATTTGGGCAAGCCATCCAACCTTTTGCTGGTCTTGAGATACTCCTGGGTAGGTGAGGATTTGGCTGGTCTGGCAGTGGGTGTGATTCATTAGCTAGAGCCCTTAAAAAGGCTTAAATTGTGTTAAATTTTGCTAGAGCAGCAGCAGCTGTCTGCTAACCCTACACCAGAGCAAAAGCAGTGTTTTGTGGCTGAGATATCCCACATTTCTGCACAGGTCCCCTAAACTGTCCAATTGTCCTGTCTAACTCCAGGTTAGAGTATCTGACATTTCAGGCAGATTAAGGGCAGGAATAAACAGATATCCTAGAATATATTCATCACCTGGAGGCAAAAATTATTACTCCACATTAAGGATTGTAATTTCCAGCCTATCCCTCGTGTGCCTCAATTCACGGGATCTCTCATAATCATTATTTTGCCTCCTCTGCTGGCAGTTGTGCTTTTCAAACTGCGGTGAACTCTGGAGAGACAGGGCTTTCCATTCTTCAGCTTTCTGATTTCAGATTTCTGGATGATTGTTCCACTCTGGCAAGGAACCATTCAAAATACATTCCAAAATGTTCATCATTCCAGCAGGCTAAGAAACATAAGATGTAGCAATTTATTAGCTAATGTGAAATGCATTTGCCGTCCAGAAGAGGCAGAGGATGGAGGGGGGTCTGAGCCTGGTTTCCCTGTGCGTCCTGCAGAGCTGGGGTGTGGAGCATCCTGGAGCCCGTGGTCTGTCCCATCTGCCTTCCTGTTTTGCTGGATGTCCCTGTGTTCAACAAAAATCTCCCAGACACCAGCAGCAGCCTCCTCATCCATTCTCCTTAGAAGAGCAGGTTTTCTCTGTGGCCCTGGGAAGGAGAGAGTTGTTCTGAAATGGCTGTACATGCTCTGATCCCTTTGCCTCCTGCAGCAGCTGTTAAGGTCCTTTATCCCCCACTCAAGGAGTGTGCTCCTGGTTGGGATGCTCAGCCCTTGCAGAAGGCAGGTGGGCTGGATGCTGAGAGCCAGGCTCAAGTTCTGTTACTTCTGGACCTCAGATGCCATCGTTTTTCCACTTGTGATCAAGAGGGACGCATAAAATCCATTAGCAGTTAAAAAATGGATTTCTAAGTGAAGCTTTGCAGCAGCTCCAGTCCAGTTTGCTCATGAAGGGGTGGTGGTGGTCCAGTTTCCTTGAAACCCATTTGTCCTTGGATGCTAATGAAAGGGGAGCACAGCCTTTGGAGAGCTCATTCCGTGTTCTCGCTGCCGCTCGCGCCTCCCCTGCTCCCAGCCCGTGACGCCCTGTGGTCCTGGCACGGCCGTTCCGTGCCATGCAGTTTGCAGTCCTGGATGTTCCAGGAATACACACATGAAATATCCATTGGGAGCAGTTTTCCTGCCTACCAGAGCAGCCAGCTGGCGTGTGCATCCCGCTGGTCATCGTCAGTCTGTTTGTGTAGGTCCCACGTACCAAAAAAACCGGTCCAAGTGAATTTCCAGATCCACTCGGGATGGCTGCTGGATAATGGCACTTCTCAGCAGCACAGTGGGGACCTGGACAAGCAGAGACATTCATGGAGCCACTCAGCTTGAGTCAGTCTTTCCTCCTGAGAGGAGCTTGCTGGGAAGTGAGTTTGCAGACTCTCGTGGCTGCCACAGCGTTTGGAAATGAGCCAGCTGAAATGCCAAGTGGCTCATCAGCAAGGGATATGTGGACTGGAAAAAAATCCCCCCAAAGCAGCTCTTTTCTGTCTTCACAAAAACCCTTCCTTTTTTTCTTCCCCCGCCCTCCTTTTTATTTTTGCACTAGTCAGCATGTTGCAAAAATATCTGATTTTCCTTAGTTGAAAGCTTTTCTAGCTGAAGTTCACGAGGATTTTTTTTCCACTTGTTCTAAATGCAAGAATAAATTTATTAAAAGCAGTATTGCCCTGAGTTCAGGTGCCAGATCTTCACTTCATGGCTTCCACCTGTTCATGATTCATGGTAAGCCATAGGTCTGGGGGGGGTCACTTCTGTACATAAAGAGAAGGGGACACTAGGAAAATCCAGCAGAAGAGCAGGTGGAAATATACCGTGTGCCTTTTGCATAACATGTAACCCCATGGAGCTCACTCCAGGATATGTGTGTGGAAAATAGATCAGCAACCTGTCTGTCCCAAGTGCAGTGGTGCTTGTTTTGTGGATATTGGCCTTCCTGACTCCTCAGTCTGCTCCTGCATGGAAAGGGTTAATTCACAGTCCAGTTAAGAGCACTGGTGGCTCTGGGGGACACACTGATGTGCTGGTTTGGAGCAACCACATGTGCATGAAAGGGGGCAGTGGAAAGTTTGGCTTTTTGAATCTGTGCAGAAGGGAAGGGAAAGGGTGCTGGACAGGAAAGGAGAAATTTTTATTATGGGTTTTTTTTCTGGAATGAACAGGGGCAGGGAGGGGATCAAGAACGTGGAGAGGCGTTTTTGGGAGTGAGAAGATACCGATGGAGCAGGGCGGAGGTTGGGAAGTTTGATCTGTGCTGAATCCATGCCGTTCCTAAGATGAAACATCAGGACACATGGCACGGGAAGGGGAGCTGATGGGAAGGGGTGTTGGAAGCCAAACCCCTGACCTTGCAACGCCGTGAGTTCAGACACGTTCAAGCACTGATCCAGATCTGAAACCGATGCCTCAGGTTTGAGCTTTTCTATTTCTCACATTCTGTGCTGCTTTAGTGTG
This sequence comes from Hypocryptadius cinnamomeus, assembly GCA_013400635.1. NCBI lineage: Eukaryota > Metazoa > Chordata > Aves > Passeriformes > Zosteropidae > Hypocryptadius > Hypocryptadius cinnamomeus. The sequence continues at coordinate 38,258 of VYZP01000920.1, forward strand.
TGAGTCTGGGCTTGATATTAGGGGATGGTGAGCTCTCTGCACAGAGCAGGGAGACAAAACAATTCCTTCTCTAGCTGGGCACCAAGGACAAAGGATCCAAATCTCAGGCCCAAGAGCATAAACAACATCGGCTGAAGAGAGAAAAACAAGAAGGATGGGACTGCATGGGCTAAAGCTGTAATTGGACAATTAACTCTAATGTACAAATGGACCAAAACTTTAAAAAGTGAGAGACCCCGTGACCATTTTGGGCCCATCTTGGGTGCAGCCCTGGCTGGGCTCTTGTGCTGCCCAAGGTGGATCCATGGAGGCCTTTTAATAAATCCCTACTTTATTCTTTAACTCCATCTAGTCTCTGTTCTATTAAATTAATTTTCCAACATCAAAACCAGGAGTGAGGGAGGGGCTGTGGAGGCTGAGGGGCTCTGGGGAAGCTCTGGAGGTCCCTCTTGCACCATGGCAGCTCAGGGCTGTGCTGGGACATTTGGGGTGTGACACTTTGGGGTGTGGTGGTGGGGCTTGGCCGGTGCAGCCCTGCGAGTGCATTTCTGCTCCTGTGTCATGGCTCTGCACCGTGGGGCTGATCTGGGGGGAACATGGGGGAGCTCAGCCCCCTTGGATCCCCTGGTGAATCCACACTGCTGGATCTCCTCCACGGCCTGGTGGTTTGGTCTCTTTGTCAGTTACAAAGTGCAGCCTCACAGAACATGATTTGCCTCTGGCAGGATTTTCAATGTATGTGTTTGCTTTTGATTATGTCTGTTGTTTTTTTGGTGTTTTTTTTTTAAATTAATTTTCCAAGGATCAATGTGGTAATGCATATAAAAATTACAATATGTAAAACAAAGTATAAAAGCATACAAGGAATTCCAAACACATAACATACTGTGCCTTGGAGCTTATGAGATCCATACAGTGCTTATTGTATTATGGGAACACTCTGACCCCAAGACCCGTCAGAAAGGCTTGTTAGAAGAGCAGGACTAAGCCGTGTGCCTTACAAGCTGTAGGATGCCCAGAAGGAAAACTCTAGTGAATATAAAAGCAGAGCTGTTGCAGCAGAACTCAGACTGGTCTGTGGGATGTAGGGGGACTTTCCATGGCTTTGTACCAATTTCTGGAGGAGGATGTAAACTTCAGCCCCCGCAAATGTTGTTCTCCCAATAATTAACACTCAGTGTTAAGTCTTTCCAGGGAGGCTCTCCGGATTTCCATGGGATCATGATTACTCTTTTTCTTTTTTTCCCCAAATATAATTTCTTGTGTCAGCTCCAGCAAGTGGGAACATTGAAATGGTTAAGGAGGGCTCACATCTTAGCTGCTGTAACTGCCCATGTGCTCTACAGGTTGCCACCAGATGAGAGACAGAGCACCAGAGCTGAAACCACCCTGAAAAGGAGTTCTGGCTTACGTTTGCCTTAGAATAGGGCTCTTGGCTTCTCGTGCTGCCCTGCTTGTGGGTCAGGGTCAGGAGCAGGGCGAGTTGGGAGTTTGGTGGGACCCTATCCCTGCAGACCAGAACACAGGGAAAGCCTCTGCACTCAAGTCCCTGGTGCCTGGTAAGTTTGGGTGAAGACTGTTTGCATGCTGGAAACTCTTTTCAGCAGCTTGGAGACATCTGTAGACTCTCCACCTGGAAAGTGGCAACCCCAAGATCTCATTTCAGGGGGCAAAAGTCACTGACTGTGCTGTGCCTCAAATCCCACCTGGGAATGTCTCCTTTGGGACAGTGCAGGAGGGAGCTCCCTCTGCTCAGCCACTGTCCTGAGGGAGGACAGCCAGGATTTCATCCTTCACCTTGGTGAGGTTGTGGCTGTGCAGGACCTCAGCAGGTCCTGGCAGGCAGAGCCAGGAGACACAGGGTGATTCCTTAAGAGGTTACCTGGAACAGACGCTAGACAGTGTTAAAGTAATAAAGTAGGGATTTATTAAAATGGCCTTCAAAGGATACAGGGTAACGCTGGAAATATGCATGTTTTTCTGTTTAATATTAAAACTCAGGTTTGGTATGAAAAATTCGGTGTCACCTTTCTGAAGCTTTGTGCTCATGCACAGAACAACTTCTTATTTATGTGCACAACTTGAACCTGACTGCAAGATAATCACAAGAGATGGCTCTTAAAGGAAATAGAGCGTCTTTCTTTGTTACATTTTTTTTTCTGTGTTCCTGATGCTCTTAACAAGACTGGTACTTTCGATACTTGAATTTTCTGTGTAATAGAAATAATTTAAACTTTAAGATAGTGCAGAAAAAAAAAACAAACCAGCAGAGGTTAGGGGAAAAGCTCAGCTGGTGTTGTGTAATGAGAGGAAAATGATAGTTCAAAAATCTATAGTCTGACCTGTACTCAGAATAAAAACCTGCTGTTATCACTGTTGTACAGCTGGGCTCGGTATCGCTGCTGTACTGAAGTACATGACTTAAAAAGCATCTCCTACCTTAACATATTTACTTCTCTTTTAAGTGTTATCTTCATTCCATATTGCCTACATTTGTGATGGCTGCTGTGGGATACCTGCACCTTCTTTGTGTAGCATTTGCGTGCCCTGCAGTTAAACCTCGTTTCCATTTGGAAATGCTTCTCTTGCGCGCAGAAATACGCACGAGCTGGAGTTCGTTCTCTCCTGGGAGATTTTAGAAAGAAAGATACTTCAGGCAGCTCTGGGCATGAAATCTTCTCCATTTATGTCCCCCTGCCCCTCTTCTGTCCCTGCTCACATCTGGCAAAGACAATAAGTGCTGCTGCTGGACAAGGAGCCCTCGGGAGGAGCGGGGTGGAAAATCGAGCGAGCCTTGTCTCAAATCAGTGGGGCTCTGTAACTGTGTGGGTTTTGTGGGTTCCCATTCCTCTGCTTGGAGCCTTGTTTTTGCTTTGATAAAACATTTCGGGTCTGGGATTTGGCTTTGGGTTTTTTATGATGCCAGTTGACAAAGCTGCCCTGCACGCAAAGTGTTGCAAAGTTTTGTGATGAATCGAAAGCAAAGCAGAGCGCGAGTAAAAGTGGACTGGGAGTGTGTGATGGGCTATAAACTGGATGGCTGATGTTGGGGAGAGCAGCCTGCCCACAGCTGGGGGAACACCCAGAAATAGTTCTATTCAAGCTTCATGAAATTTCAGTTTAAACCAAATAAAAAGCCCTGTTCCTTTCCCTTCTATTCTCCCTTTTCCTTCCTTTCTCCACCAATCTGAATAAAACTTTCTCTTTCACTTGCTTGCAGTATTTTTTTATATTTTAATAGTTTTGAGTTGTTGCCTTTTTAATTTATAGTTTATTATTTTTTTCACTGTGAAATCATTTGTCTTGCTTGTTCTTAAAATCTGTGTAGAAATGTTAGCTTCTTATTTTGAAGGCGGTGATTAGACTGTGATTCCTTATTTTCTTCCTGGAATCCTTTCTGAGTTTACAGTTTCTATAACTGATGTGACAAATCTTTGCTGCCTTACCATACATTATACTGTGGTTAAGTGTCTCTGTCCCTCCCTTAATTAAATCCAATGGTTTACTTTCGATTCGGATCCAATTAATGAACTAAAATAGCTGGTTCTGGACTTAATAGAACTGGTCAAAACTTTTCCAAACTGCCTACACATTGTAAATCCCATCTGGAAATTAGCTTTTGTTCTGACCTGGAATGAATGCAGGTATGCACAAGCATTCCTGCAAACTGGAAATCTGAAATATGTTGTGGTTGTAAGTATTGATGAAAAAAATACCTATCTTGAAACTCCTACATAGGCATTTAGTTCTCAACTCCGATTTGGGGGGTTTTTTAATTTAATTTAATTTTTGTTTTGGTTTGGTTTTTTGTTGTTGTTGCTTTTGGTTGGGGTTTTTTTTGTGTGGGGGGGGTTTTGAGGTGGTTTTGTTGTTGTTGTTGTTGTTGGGGTTTGTTTTTTTTTTCAATGTGGCATCCCAAGGGGAGCTGCCTGGTGGTGCCCCAGTGATAGTTACAGGCACTGGGACAGAGTGAGGAGTGCAGTGAGGAGAATAGATTGGAGTGTCTGCAAGTGTGGATCTGCCTCGCTGCAAGAGGAAAAAAGAATAGGATGTTTCCTGCTGAATCATATAGGAGCACTTGAAAATGCTTTGGTGCACTTGTGTATGACACCAGGACCTACATGTTATGGGGGAATGTAGAAATAACACAGGAAAATGCAAATGTGGAAACAGGAAATGTAGTCCCAGCGTGGAAGTTCGGGATTTGGCAATGAAATTCCCAGATTTTCCAGCACTGGGTTCCTGAGAGGAGAACACACGTTTCAATCTCTCTGTGAGGCACATTTGCAAGCTGCTCAGCTTTTCAGAACGCTGCATGTAATAAAATTTTTCTGATTAAAAGAACATTGACAAAAGACTTCTGACCTACTTAAAAAGCTTTAGAGCTGTTTCCCTCTCCTCTCCGTTTCTGCCGACCCCAGTCACTCGTGCTGTCAGCACTCTTTATTTTGCAGGAATACCATTTTGCAGGAATACCATTTTGCAGGAATACCATTTTTCAGTGTTCAGGGTTGTTTCCTGGTAAAGAAATTACAGCAGAGAAGGAGAAACACCCTGCTGATGTGCTGGAGGCAGCCGGGGAGCGCTGTGAGCGAGGTGACATTTGCAGGCAGGCTGGGTTTAGGTGTGTGCAGTCCCTCCTTAGCAGCACATGGCAAGACACAAGGATTGACCAACGCCGTGCTGCTCTGGATTAATATCCTGTTTTGTTGGTTTTTTTTCCCCTGCTACCCACATCACTCCTTGTAGAAGTTTGGATCTCGTGCCATTCCAGAGGTGCGGCGATGGGAGATCCCAAAATTCCAGAGCTCCCTGTCGCAGGTTGTGCTTTGCTGTCACCTCCATGCAGCTCTGTCCTGGAGAAAGGGGGTGACTGATATCCCTGCTCCGTGGCAGCCCAGGCTGGGGGTGCTTTAGCCAGTGGTGACCCAGCCATGAGTCACCCAGCACGGACACTTTCTGTCCCTCAGCCTGGCTATTTTTGGGCGCAATAATTACGAGGTGAGCCATGAATCACCGGCGTCTCGCTTTACGCCGGGGAGGAAACCAGGCAAATTGTGCTAACGTGCTTGGCAGGGGGAATTCTTGTTCTCCGGTGTTTTACAGACTTTGGCCCTTCTTCTTGCTCCCCAGAGGGATGTGCTCACCCTTCCTCATGTGTAGCTGTCACGCAGGGCCGAGCAAGGGCCAGACTCATGTTCCCTGCAGCCGGGTGTTGTCTTCTGGGCAGAAATGATGCTGCAGAGGCCTGGATGGGATTCTGCAGGGATCCCAAAGGCTTTTATTGATTTGTTCATATGCTCTGCATAGGCAGGGTTTAGATTAGAAAATAGCATGAAGTGGGTAACTCCAAAGGAGGCTGTGTTGTCTTTGGCCTCTCCAGCAGCTGGCCTTGCGGTGTTTGTGGCATTTGGAGGGACGTTTGTGCCCCGAGGCTCCGCTTGCTGTGTTGTGTGGTGCACAGCAGCACAGGGGGAAATAGCTGACCCCTTTTGAGAAGGGTTTGGTGATGAGTCAAGAGAGGAGCCTGCAGGGTTTTTCTCCTTCTTTATAGGGGATGGAGCCTGTGACAACATTAAACCCCCAGCAGGGAGAAACGTGTGCAGGGTGTTCTGCACAAGCAGCAGTTCAATCCCATCCCTGTGCTCCACTGCTTTGCTTCCCGCCACCTGAGCTGATAGATTCACCTGTAACCCTGCTTTAATTCATTCCTTCATGCCTTTGTTTTTCTTGCACCTTCCTGCCTCTGCCAGTGCCTTCCCAGCTCAGCTTTACAACTCAGTGTTCTGTTAAAAACCGGTTTCCAAACACTTCCTCTCGGATACGGGAAAACCAAGGGTGTGTTTTTGCACCCAGGAATCCCCAGGCTGGAAAGGAGCCTTCTGGGCATCATCAGGCTGTTGGAGGAGGATTAGGGATGGAGGCACTGTAAACCTGAAGGAATTTGAAAACCATGCTTTAATTTAAGAGGAATGTCCTTTTGTTCTCAAATGGATGGGCCTTGCTCCAAAGGTGTTCAGGTGCAGTAACTGGTACCAGATGGGTTGTGAAAAGCAACACAAACAGGTGGTGAGGACAACAACTGCAGACTTTAATTTCCTTGTCAGCCTCTCTCTGTGCCTTACATACCCCCTGGAGAAGAGGGGGATAAGGGGAGCTGTCATATTTGTACATGGCAAAAGGAGTGACTGTTGAGGGGGTGTTCTCCATCTGCACACATCCTGGCACTCTCAGTGGTGACACTGTCACCTGGGCCAAGGTGTGCAGTGATGAACTTATAATATGATTCCCTAGCTTGTGCATTTTTATGTGTTCAGGGATCAATACACTTTAATACTGACATGAATATTGGCTCAGGTCCCCTCAGGGTAATGTGGATTTTTTGGTGGCACCCCACACTTACTGGCGTGATCCAGATGTGTTGATTAATTTCTGAGTAAATGCAAACCAGGTACAAAACAATACATGCTCTTGTGGGTGGTTGTTGAACACCTTGCTTGGGCCCAGCAAGGCAAGGAGGATGCTGCAGAGGGCACAGCTGCTCCTCACTAGCAGCATCCAAGAGTATGCTCTTACCCCAGAGAGCTGTGTTACATCCCAGTCAGAGCAGTCCTTGGAAATCTGAAGCAGAGAGAACAGGGCTTTATGATTCTTTGCTGTCAGAAAAGATTCTGGGATTGTCAGGAATGGGAAGATGCATTTTGGGCTTTTTTTGCTTCTTTTTAGAGATAAGGAAGCTGAGACCTGGGGTAGCTTAAGAGATCTGGCACAAGTCTTACGCAGTAGAATTGAAAAATAAATGCTTGGGATCAGTGCACTTTCCACCTCCTCTTCATTGGGGACTTACCCAGCGTGGTTAGTGTGTGGGGTTAAAACTGTGCAAGCCCCTTCCTGAGCCCTTTCCCTCTTGAAACCATTGAGGTCGTTCACCCCGTGGCTGTGGGCTCGTGGCTTTCTCACTTTTCCCATCCCCAATTGTCTCTCCTAGATGATCAGCTGAACTCAGAAGAGAAGAAGAAAAGAAAGCAGAGGAGGAACAGGACTACCTTCAACAGCAGCCAGCTGCAGGCACTAGAGAGGGTCTTTGAGAGGACTCACTACCCCGATGCCTTCGTACGGGAAGACCTTGCACGCAGAGTCAACCTCACTGAAGCCAGAGTTCAGGTAATCCCACAGCTCACACCCAGGCACACCTCACCTGGGGGATCAGCAGGCCACTCCAGCAAGGCAGCAGAAATCCTTGGGGTCTGTGTGGCACACAAGGGTCACCGAGCTCCTGGCTCCACTGTGCCTTGAGGGAGACTGCCAGGCCTGATCTGCCACCCCCATTCGTCCCCTGCCCACTCAGATGTGTCCATGTGGCCAAGATGCTCAGGCTGCTGATGTTACCTTGAGCTCTTAGCTTGCAGGCCTGCACCTTCTGCAGGTGAAAGCAGGCCATGGAACACGGTGTGTTGGACAGCACTGCCAGGCCTTGCTGCCATCTCTTGTATTTGTGGGGTTCCCAGACGAAGGGAGGAATGATGAATCTGACTCCATGTTCTAATTAGAAGGCTAATTTATTATTTTAAGATACTATATTATATTAAATACTATACTAAAACTATACTAAAGAATACTAAACTATACTAAAGAATACAGAAAGGATACTTACAGAAGGCTACAAGATACTAAAAAAGACTGGTGACCCTTTCCAGAGCCCCGACATAGCTTGGCCATAATTGGCCAATGAGTCAAAACAATTCACATGAAACCAATGAAACAATCACCTGTTGGATAAACAATCTCCAACCACATTCCAAAGCAGCAAAACACAGGAGAAGCAAATGAGATAATATTGCTTTCTCTTTTCTGTGAGGCTTCTCAGCTTCCCAGGAGAGAAATCCTAGGCAAAAGGATTTTTCCAGAAAATATGACTGCCACAGCCATCTGCACGGGACACACCCCTGTCCCTCAGCCAGCCCCTCACCTGAGGGCTTGATCAGAGCAGGCACCAGCATTATCCCATCCTTAGGGTTCCCAGGGACAGCCTGGGAAGCAACCAGCTTTCCCAGAGCCTGCAGTGGCATGGGGATGTGTGCAGTGGCACAGCAGGTGTGATGGTTGGTGGCCCTGTGCTGTGCCCCCTGCAGGTGTGGTTCCAGAACCGGAGAGCCAAGTTCCGCCGGAACGAGCGGGCCATGCTGGCCAGCAAGAACGCCTCTCTGCTCAAATCCTACTCAGGGGACGTGACGGCCGTGGAGCAGCCCATCGTACCTCGCCCCGCCCCCAGGCCCACCGACTATCTCTCCTGGGGAACCGCCTCGCCCTACAGGTGAGTGAGAGACCCCTCTGGACCCCCCCAAGCGGCCCTCATGCAGCTCTGATGTGCCCACAGCTGGAGGATGCAGCAGTCTGAGCATCCCACTGGTTCTCCTCACCTCTTCCCACCCCCCATCTCCCTCTAAGTGTTGCAGCGTGGTCCCAGCTCAGCATCCTTGTGTCTTTCTTTTCTGGGGGTCTCTCTCTGCAATTCAGGGAATTTCAAGAGAGGCCCAGGTAGGAATACATGGAAATAGAAGGTTTTCCCCAGTGCATCTTGTTTATAGCAAGGAGGAAGCCTTTCCATGGGACACAGGTCCAGGAGAGGGGGTCAGAGCACTTGGGGAGGCTCAGCCACCCCACAGTGGCCAGAAGAGGGAGTTCTGTGGCTGTCCCACTGCTTGGGATGCCAGCAGGGCTGGGAGCTCGCTCCATCCCTGTGGAGCAGTGCTCTCAGCACCGGGCTGCTCAGCAGTTTCTTTCCATTGCCTGAGCACACGCGTGTGTGTGTGAACGTTGCACTGTGGTGTGCCTGCATGAAGGGCCAGGTGACAGACTGGTGCTCAGTGTCCACCTCCTGTGGTCAGTGCTGCTTAAGGGATGGCAGGAAAGGAGCGTGGATGTGGCAAGCCTGGTCTCAGAGGATCTGGGATGTCTGTGCACATCACAGTGCTCCCTGTCCTCTCTGTGCCATTCCTGGCTCTGCAGGAGCTGGGTGTGGACGCAAGCTCCACAGGATGTGTTGGTTTGTGGGGAGCCAGCTGGCTCACAGGCAGTTAAAAAGGAGGTTGGAGGGTGTTTTTTAGCACAGTGGCTTCATTGTTGGTCAGGACCATGAAGCCTTTGGCTGGATTTCTTCCTGTTCATCTGGCCTGGTCACTGCCAGCTTCCCACTGCCTTCCAGGAGGCACACCGTGCACAGGACCTCTCTTGCTGGGTCACCTTGACCTTCTTTTTGCTCCAAGCATTGTTTGCACAGCAAGAGCTGCAAACAGATGGTCTGGTCTTCTTGCTTGTTGCTTCAGTTCTGTGGGGTCCTCCTCATCCACCCTGTATGTCCAGAAGAACAAGTCATAGACCCACCCACTGCAGATATGGAAAAGAATGCTTTTGGTGGCCACCAGCTTCGTCTTAGAAATGGCCCTTATCCTTTGGATTTCTCCTGAGGACTGCTGTCTGTGAAAATCCCTTTTTTATGGATTAAGGCTTTCTCCCTGTGCAGTGTTCCTTGCTGTGGCACTCTGGGGAGGTGAGATCAGGGAAGGGAAGCGAGTTCCTTCCCCACCCCAGTGGGACTGCACTGCTCACAGTGCCAGATCCTACTCAATGCTCATGGTTTATTTCTGCCTCTTACACTTCTAAAAAGAGATCCTCCCTCCCGAGCTGATGTTTACACAGGGGGCTTCATAATCACTGCTAGGGGAAGACCCTGCAGAGGTAACTCCCAAGGTGCCCTGGGAAGGGCTGTCTGAGGTCACCTGCAGCACCTGGGATGTGCTAATGAGAACAGGGGAGAAGGGACAGCTTAGGGATGGTTTTCCAGCCTTAGGCATGGTTTTCCAGCCCCTCAGCTCCAGGCTGTGCCCATCCAGGATGCAGAGACACACCTTCCCCTTATCTTGTCTGCAGCCAAGATGGTTCAGCAAAGGCATTTGCAGCTTACACACCAAAGCAGGCTGGAGTGGCACTCTGCCTGGAGTGGCCCTGCACTGGCAGAGGAGCAGAGCAGCTGCTTTCCACACTGTGGGGTGCACAGGACCCTCAGACACTCCATGCTCCCCAGGGTTTCTGATCCTCCTGATCATCTCTTGGCAATCACATTCATCTGAAAGGGTTGCAGCCTCACTAAAGCTTTGCAGTAAGGTCATTCAGTTATTCAAATAGTGAAACCCTGCAGCCATGTGGAGTGTTTGCATGGCCCCCTGCCCCCTCCCCATCTTCCCAGCAGTGCTGTAGCAGCCCCTGATTAACAGCCACTCCTGGGGAGGGCCCAGAGCAGCATGGCCAGGGCTGGTTTTACTCTCAGATCTGGGAAAAGTTTTCAATCCGTGTGTTTATTCTCCAAATACACTCAGCCACAGGTCAGCCAAAGCTATTTGCAGATCTCTGTCACACAGACAGCCAAGTAGATACTATTCTTTTTTTTTTTTTAAGTTGAAAAATGTTTTACTTAGGCATTTTTTAGCCTAGGTTCCTAAGAAAACAAGACTGGCAGCCCACACTTCCCACTCCAGCAACCTTTGGCTCCATGGGCCACTGAAAACCTTATTTGAAAGAAGGATTTTAGGCCTCAGAAACATGATGCTCCTCTGTGTTTCATGAAAGGAGACAGCTAAGTGGAGGAAGGAGATTTTTCTCTGCCTGAATGGGGTGGAGGGAGGGGGCAGCAGGGTGACTTCAACCCTTATTAGACCCTGGAGAGTCTCTGGAGCAACCCTCAAGCTATTCTGGTGTTTGGACACAGCCTTTTTGTGCACTGCTCCTGCAGGAATAACTCGATGAAAGGAAGCACTTCTGGAGATTTTTGGTTTAGCAGGGATTTCACTTGGCATCAGTAAGTGAAACCACCTTCCCCACACCTCTGGGGAGCTGGGAGGGAGAGGCTCCCAGGAGTTTCAGCCCAGACTTGGCCAGCAACCTGCTTTTGAATGGGGACAGTTTACAGCCCTGACTGAAAACTCCTACTTTATCTAGTTTGGAGTACCCTTGAAGGTCTCCAAATTGCTTCCAGCTCAAAAACGTGGGAGAGATGCACCCTGTGGAAGCAGGTCGGCATGGGGGCTTAAGTAGCCACCACCTTTAGACCTTGTGGAGCTTTGCACCCTCCTGCAGGCAGCACTTGGGGTGAGGAGAGCAACCAGCCCAGCCATGGAGAGGGAATGAGGGGTGCAGCTGGTTGAGAAGAGCTCCAGAAACAGCACATCCACGTGTTCTGGATGCTGGTGAAATGCAATTCCCTGCTCTGGATCTCCTGCAGACTGAGGGTTCACACAGCACTGGGTGGCAGATAAACTCCTGGGAGGTCAGAAATACCAGCAGCACCTCGGGGTGAGCAGGCACAGCTCCAGCCTGGCTCTGTGCAGCAGGTGCCCCTGTCCCTGCAGGGAGATTTGCTGTTGCATTTCCAGTTGTGGAAGTCAGTGCTGGAACAATTATTTTTTTTTTAAGACAGAAAAAGGAAAAGACAAAAAGGCAAAAAATCCCAACCCATCTTGGTGTTTTGGTGTGTGGATGGAGCAGAGCATTTCCCAGAGCCTCAGCTGTGAACCAGCCGGGCAGGCAGATGGGAGAGGGCAGCACCAGAGCTGAGCTGGCCTCCAGCAGAGCTTTTGGGGTTTCTCCTGAACACTCTGTGTTAAATGGGCACCTCTGCTTCATGTGGTGCTTCTCAGCTGGTTTTGATCTGTGGACCCATGCAAAGGAAATGCAGCAGGTCAAATACTTTGCTGGCTTTTGGGGAGTTGGCAGGGGGAGCTGCTTTTCACAGAAACCCACGGGACACATGGATTAAACAAGTTTTCTAGTGGTCTGGAAAGCAGCTTTGCAGATTTTTTGGTAGGATAAGAAAGGAGTTGGAGATCTTTGTTCAGCCTCTGCTGTCAGAAGTGATGTTTTTCATGAATAAAGTCACAGTTTGAAGGGAGAAAAAGTGGTTTATGTTTTGGGTTTTTTCCTTCAGCCTTTAGGACATGCTCTTTATAATCAGCTGAAGTTTTGAGCGGGGGAAAAAATGTGGAAATTTTCATTCCAAAAGGCTGAAAAGAGAAAACATCACAATTGTTGAAATGGGTTTTTCCCAGAGTGTTTCTTTAATGTAACATGTGTTTCAGAAGTGACGTGATTTCACAGGCTGTAAAACCAGCAATTGGTCTCATCAAAAAGACATTGCTTCCAGTGGGAATACTTTTAAGGACAATGGTCTAACTGGCAGGCTGACCTCATTGCAAACCTTTTTTGGGTTAGAAAATAGGAAGTGGAAATTTTTCCCGTTGACTTCAACCAGCTTTGGTGCTGGGCGAGTGAACAGCAGCGGAAAGATTTACTGGGCTGTTAAATAAAGGGGAGTGGTAATTCCCTGCTGACACCACACCAGGATTACATCCCACAGGTATGGAAAAAAACAGGGTTTAGGCTCTGCTGTGGTTTGGAGGCCACGTCTGACGAGATGTTTCTCTTTCCATCCCTCAGTGCCATGGCCACCTACTCTGCCACGTGTACCAACGCCAGCCCGGCGCAGGGCATGAACATGGCCAACAGTATTGCCAACCTGAGACTGAAGGCAAAGGAATATAGTTTACAGAGGAATCAGGTGCCCACAGTCAATTAACAACTGGGGGCAGCTGCCTTGCAGAAGGAGAAGACACAACAGCACCCGTCCTGCTTCGCAACTTGTCTGTGCTGAAAGAAAAAAAAAAGAGAACAACAACAAAAAAAACCACCATAAAAATAAAAGAGAAAAAAAAAAAAGAAAAAAAAAAAAGAAGAAAAAAAAAGCCAACCCTCACCCAGAACTGAACACAGGGAGCAAACAGAACCTGTGAGTGATAAGGTTCCTCCTTCCTTTTGGGATAATGCCACCATTTTTTATTTTCTTGTTATCGTCGGGTTTATTGCTTCTGCTCAATATACTGCGAGCTTCTTCAGTAAAGGACAGTCTCACCCTTGCTGGTTTCCATTTTTGTATGGGACTGCAAAAAGAAACCTCTGCCAATCTCAGCCCACGGACGAGTCCCACCACCAGCACGCTGAGACACAAAGCTTGCTCATCTCCCTTCTTCCCCAGCTCACCCTAGAAGAAGAATTTGTTTGGTCACCAATTCCCATGATATCCACCCGACCCTCATCCCTCCAGTCCCTTGTGCCACAGAGGCAGCGCATTCCTATCAGTCTGCCAGAAGCCCATTTAATGCAGCAAGATGGATTCCTGCTGTCTGAGCTGCCTGGAAAACCTCCTTGGACTCTGCAGAGCTCCATTGTTTGGTTGAGTATTCCCAGCACCGCTGCCTCAAAAAGCCAAAGAAGAGAGCAAAGCCAACGTGGGTGTGTGAGCAGGGGGATCTCTCTGTAGTGCCAAGAACAGGACTGTCAGGACACTCCTTTCTATGCCTTACAGTTTATGCCACAGGGAAAGGCGTTGTCCAGATGCATTTGTTTTATATATACTGTATATATTTATATATATAAGATAATACATGCAAGCTTGGTTGGTGTTTTTTATTAAACAAAATAAAACCCATTGAAAATGTTGGGGATGTTTGTGCTGCATCCGGTGGAGCTGTGCATTGAAATTCCAGCCACAGCCTCTCTCAGCCTTGGCAGAGCTCTTCCCTGCAGCCTTGGGCAGCTCTGGGAAAGGCAGCTCATGTCCTCCCGTGAGAAACCCCAAAGAAGTGGTGCTGGAGGGAGCCACATTCCTTTTTGCAGATTTTCCCCATGGGCAGCTGCACAGAACACAACAAGGGTCTCCTCTGCAGCCAGGCTGGTTCATGTGGCTTTTGGGATATCCCCAGGGAAAGTCTCTCTGGGCACAAGTGATGTCTCAGCAGGGAGCATCTCACCAAAGATCCCTTAACACTGCTCAGTAAGGCTTGTCCCATAACCTTAACCATTTCCCCTACCTGCTGTCCTCCCTCTGGGCTCTGGAGACCTAATTAGCACCTAATTAATCTATCTCCATGAAGAGCAGATTGTCTCCATGAAGAGGAGATGCAGCCCAGAAGGCATTTCTTCCACACAAACATCCTGAGGAAATTAGGATCTTTCTCATTGCTGGTGATGCCTGCCTGTCCCATTTTGGGGAGGAGGGGGTTGATTTATGACAGATAGCACTTGTGTCCAAACTGAGGTGGACAATGCCATGGAACAGCCCCACTGAAGGCAGCAGAGCTACTCCATGGTCCAGGCTGGACCATCAGGGAAGGAGAATAAGCTCAGCCATGAGAAATTCTTCTGGTAGAGTGGCTTAGATCTCCAGCCTGGTGTTCGCTGCAGACACACTGGGCATATGTAGATGTCTGACAGTGGGCTCTGATAGTCTAAACCAGCATGTTGTAGGAGATGAGGAGTAAATCTCTTTAAAGTGTAGGTGAAAATTAAACTGGCAAAGGATGAATGGAAATCCAGCCAAAATATTTGAGCTAGCACAAGGAAAAAAGCCCCAAATCCACACTGGAGTAAGTTGTGCCTGTGATTGTATGCATTGCTGCTGGATTTTTTTTTTCCCCTGTCCCTCTGTGGGTATTTTTGAGGAAAAAAAATAATTGTGATCAGGGCAAAAAGCTGAAAGTCACAGGTGGAACACCAGGGAAAGGAAGGCAGGGCGAGTACTGTGCTTTAAAAAATCCATCATGTTCTGTTTGATCCTTTTTTTTGGCCACCTGCAGTCTGGAGAACCTCATGTGTGTAAACCAAAATATTTCTATCCTGTACAGGGCAGAGCCAAGTGATCACGTTGGAAATCTCAGGCTGCACTTAGAAACTCACTCCTGCTTCCTGTGCCTACACAAACACCCAGAAGAATTGGTCAGAAAGGACCCAGTGCTTTTGTGTATCATCACTCAAAGGCTGAGCTGGTTGTTGAGTACCTTGAGCTGGTGCTCTCACTCCCCTTGCCTTGCTGCCCTCCTCCAGAGCCCAGCACCATCCCAGCAGTGCCAGCAGCCTGGCTGAATTCCCCTGTGCTGGCCTCAGCGCTCACCCTGGAGTTTCAGCTCTTTCCCTCAGCATCCTTCTGGCCTGTGGCTTTCCCCCAGTCTTTGCTCAGCTTTTCTGCAGTAGAAAAACCACCTTGAGCAGCTTTTGTTGTTGTCTGTGTAGGGACACCACTTTCTGAGGTTATCAAGGGAGCGTGAAGCTCCTGGTGCCCCGTGACCCAGCCGTGGACCGAGATCTCCATCCCCACACTGGGATGTTCACATCAAGGGGCTCACAAATGCCTGTGCAAGCCCTTGTTCAGCCTCCTCATTTTATCTGGATTGTCTGGCATGGGGCTGCTCCTGCAGGGAGGCTGTGGGAGCTTCTGCACCTCCAGTTTGAGCTGGGTCTTGCCTTGGGTTGGGCTGCTTGGTCAGGGGTGCCACCACAGCTGACTGGGCTGTTGTCAGTTCAGATAAGACCTTTACATGCCCTTTGGTGACCCAATATTGCTTTGTTTACATGGATTTACTAGCCAGAGTCCAGCTGGATGGACAGACAGCTTCTGGTGTTTGTTTGTTAATTGCTGATGACCTCAGCCAAAAGACAGCGACTCGTCGTCGATCAAGCCAAAGCGAAATTTTAGAATTGTGTATGTTTAATCTGTATTTTATTAAACCATGTAAATATATGTGCAAATCAAGGGCCTTATCCTCAAAGAGTGGAGTTCTTCAGGGTTTCAGTAGATTTCCAGTTGTAGCTCTGGGAAGTTGCCATGGTTACCACGGTTATCATTAAGTTTGGGTACCATTCAGGGGAGAAAATATGTCTTAAGGCATTTTCCTCTTGCCTACTCTGTATGAGCACTGTTTTCTCAGGCTCCCCCTCTCTCAGCAGAGAAATAGGTGACTGGTTCCCTCAAAGTGGGAATTTTGTGCATGGCAGGGATGGATGATTGACGAGGCTGCCGTGAAGCCACGGGATTTCCAGATGGAAGCGTATCCTGTAAATTATCTCTTGCTTTGTGATGTAAAATGTACAGTGTTTGCACTAGAATAGAAATGATCATTTTCAATAAAAGGGGGAAGAGACTCCTCAATCCTTTCTATAAGCTGCCACGTCTTTGTCACGTGTTGCTGCCCTGGGGTGTCCTACAGCATTGGCTGGGGCTGGGAACTCTCTGGAGCCTTGTAGGGGGGAACAGGAGCCCGTGGAGCTGGGTCTGGGGTCAGGCAGCTGCGAGTTCAGCAGCAGTGCAAGGCAGGAAACATCCACAAAGCCTTCTCCTAGAGGAGGCAGAGTTCAGGAAGAGTGGAGACACACCTGTGGCTTTGTCCCAGCCCCACCAGGCTGGGGAGACACCAGGTGGGGCTGGATGTGGGGCAGAAGGGGAGCAGGGAAGGGAGGTGGCGGGGGGGATGGACATCCCCCTGTGGGTGCTGGGAATGGGTGACCAGCAGGGAGGGAGGGAGAGCAACAAATGAAGAGAAAAAAATGGTTGAGTCCCATCCCTGTGCAGGAGTGAACAGAGCTGGGCTCAGCAGGGAGATCCCTCCCTGCACAGCAAGGCAGGTGGGCAGGAGGAGCTCAGAGGGTCATCAGGGCTAATTAGTGAAGGCTGTTAAAGCAGGGGTGGGAGTGGTGCTGGTTTTGCCTCCTGAAGGTGTGGAGCTGGGCTGGAGTTGGTGAGCTGTGCTCCAGTGCTGGGGTCTCTGTTGGGAGCTGCAGCTGGCTGGGGGGAGATGCTGGGGGGCTTCTGCAGCTTCCATTCTTGGTCACTAAATGATGAATTCAGATTCGAGCCAACTGTTGGGAAGCTGCACTGAGCCTGGCTTGGTATCTTATTTCCCTGCTAATTTGGCTTCTGAACCTCCCTGGGCAGTTAAATTTCAGCAGGGCAGTCCTCAGAGAGAGCCTGTTAAGGGGAGATGAGTATCTCTGCAAGGTCCTCAGCACTCAGCCAAGCTTGCATTCCTTGGAAAGCTGATTATTCCCTCCTCTGAAGCTGAAATAATAACAATATCACCCTCTTGCTTATTATTTCTTGGTTGCCAGAAGAAGTAGGCTTGTAAATAGCATTGCTTCCAAGTTGATTTAGAGACTGGACTGGTTTGGAGCGAGTTGAAACAAGGCTTGATTCCATCCAGACCTGCAGCCAGCTCCTCTCAGCTACATCTGGGCAGGTGTCCATCTCCTGGCCTGGCACTGCTGTGCTGTGGCCCCTCACCTGATGGCTCCAGCTCTTAGTTTGGCTTGGATTTTCCAGCAGGATCCCCAAGAGCTGTGGCCCAGGCAGGATGTGGCAGCCTCCCCTCACCCTGCAGGTGTCTCCTGGACATCCACTGCACACCTGTGGTGCTCCCACCATGGACTTGGGTCCTGCTTCAGAGGAAAGCCACATCTGCTCACCCCTCAGTGGCAGGAAAGTGTCTTCATGACCGAGGGTTTGCCCACAGGGGGTTCACTGTTCACCCTTCCTCTTCCTGCCCCTCCAGTGAGATCCCAGGTGAGCTGGGGCAATGCCCAGCAGCTCGTTTGGGTCTCTGCAGCCTGGATTTGGGGCTTAGCACTGCTCCTGGAATCATAATCTTGTCTTTCCCAGCTTTCCAACCAGTTGTTTTTCTGTCCCTCAGCTGCTTGGAACACCTCTGAGTTTGTCCTCTTCTCATCCTGACCATTCAGCCAGCTGTGGCACAAGTGGGTTATTCTGTGTCTCTGCCTGTCCATCAGATGTGATGAAATCACCTGAAGCAGCAAAATTCAGGAGAACAGAAGGAGTGGGGAAAGCCCAGGTCCTTTCACAAGCCAGGAGGACCTGTGTGTCCTACCCGCAGATGTTCAACAGGTGCAGAGTGCACTCAAGGGGGTTCAGAAATTAGGTCTTGCAAAAGAAAAAGATTGCTCTGGGAGGGAAGGCAGGCAGGCCAGCAGTGACTTTTGGAGGGCTGGAGAGGACCATGAGCTGTGTCCAAACCTTCTGTCATGCCCCTGATGGCTGCTGGGGGCAGGAGGGCATCTCTGGGGCTGCAGGGATCAGAGTGCCCTGCGTGGGAGAGGTCTGGCAAGGCTGGGGCATCATCCAAGAGCCAGGTGCTGATTCTGAAATGACATAGGAAGGGCATTGAGAGGAGTGGCCCCTTGCAAGATGGTTGTGCCTTGTCCTTCCCTGCAGTCTCCCAGTCCACACCTTGGAGTCCTGAGGGCACTGCTGGGATGGGCCCCAAGGTCTCCAGCTGTGAAGACAAAGCTCAAGTGACTTTGGTGGGGCAGGGGATGGACATCTCTGTGCCATGGCAGGAAATGTGCTGTGGGAGTTGACAGCAGCCTGAAGGATGATCAATGGCAACCAGCACCTTATGATGTCTCATTCTTCTTTTTTTTAATAACTTTTTAAAGATCAGAGTTACTCTTTCCAGCATCTTGGCCAAATGCTGCTCTCTGCCTGGCTGCAGTCCCTCAGCAGGCTGGGACAGACACTCTTTTCCTTTCCCTCTGGCCTCTGCCTGTCCCAGATGTGCCAGATGTTGTCCCACAGCCCAGAGGTGGTTTCAGAGCAGGGCCAGGTGGAGCCCTCCTTTCAAATGGGAGGTGCTAAAATCAGCCAGGCCATAAACCCATCTTGGGACATCACCAAGCACCACATTCAGTGGCCTCAGATGGGCTCGGTGCCACTTGCCCAAGAAGCTGCTGTGTGAAGGAGATGAGTGCTCTCCATGGCCACGCCAAGGAGCAGAGGAGGTGGGGAGCTTTCCTCAAGGATGTGGGGGGTTCTCAGTCCCCAGAGGAGGAGCTCAGGTGGGAGCTGTGCTGTCTGGGAAGCACTGCTCAGCACAGACCAGAGTGTTCAACCAGGAGAGGAGCCAGGGGGGAAATGATGCCTCATTTTAACTTTTATATTTTTCAGATCCTGTGCTGCTTTAGTGTGAAGTTCTGGGCTTCATATGAGGGGATGGTGAGCTCTCTGCACAGAGTAGGGAGACAAAACAATTCCTGCTCTAGCTGGGGACCAAGGACAAATGATCCAAATCTCAGGCCCAAGAACATAAACAATGTGGACTGAAGAGAGAAAAACAAGAAGGATGGGACTGCATGGGCTAAAGCTGTAATTGGACAATTAACTCCAATATGCAAATGGAGCAGAACTTATAAAAGTGTCAGACCCCGTGACCAGTTGTGCATTTTGTGACCATTTTGGGTCCATCTTGGGTGTATCCCTGGCTGGGCTCTTGTGCTGCCCAAGGTGGATCCATGGAGGCCTTTTAATAAATCCCTACTTTATTCTTTATCTCTGTCTAGCCTCTGTTCTAGGTCAGCCTGCACAAGGCATCAAGTCCATCCCACACTGGAAGGAGGGGACTCCCACAGCTTGTGGGACTGATCCCACAGCACTTTGTGGGACTGCATCCCCCAGTTTGTGGGACTGATCCCCCAGTTTGTGGGACTGCACCCCACAGTTTGTGGGACTGACCCCACAGCAGTGCCCAGCTGCTGCAGCAGTGCAGTGGGAATGGTGTCTGCAGCAGCTGTGCTGGGCACTCCTCAGCTGACACATGGGTTGATGTGGCTGAGCTGGGGCTCATCCTGCTCCCAGCCTGGGAGCTGAACTATTTTCCAGTCAGCCCCACTGTTTCCTCCCTTGCCTCAGCAGAGAGATGTGAGTCTTGTAGATACAGCACCCTCAGGGGACTGGGATGTCTTGGAGGAGAGCTGAGCTCTTTGCTCATCTGGATGGGACAAGGAGCCAGGGAACTCTGCCACGTGCCCCCTCCTCTGTTGCCTCCCACCAGCATCTTGTGGGAATATTCAGCCCATCCTTGGAGGGGTGGGACAGCAGCACCTCCCCAAACTGGCTGCAGGACAAAGACCTTCTGGACCATGTTTTGAGTCCTTATCTGAGAGGCTAGTACAGCTCCCCAGGCTGGCAGATGATTTGTTGCCGTGGCTGAAGGCTGTATCTAAAGCTGGTTGAAAAATGGAGTTTCTTTTCCTGTGGCAGCTTCCAAGATTTACATATTTGACTTTGTCCCAAATCAGGCTGGGGAGTGGAAATCTCTAAAAATACTGCAAGAAAAATGCAAATATGCACAGGAATGGCAGAAGAGCTGACACAACAGATTTTGAAGCCTTGTTGAAGTGGAACATGTTGAGCTTTTGCGAAAAAACACCCCAAGAAAACTGTTGCATTTCAGTGATGTCTGTGCTCCCAGTGAAGGGTCCTGAGCTTGGCAGGACCTGGGCTGTTTTCTCTCTTGTGGACCAGTTCCAGGTGTCTCCTGTGGCTGCCCTGTGAGCCCTGGGGCAGCCCAGGGGATGGATCTTTACAGGAATGCTGTGCATGGACAAAACAGCTTGGCAAATCCAAGGACAGCCCATGTCCCTGCTCCATGCCCATCACCCAGGTGTTTTAAGGCCATGATGACCTCCCAGTGCTGTCCAGACTGAAACTCAGGGTGGGAAGGGCAGAACCCCAGGAGAATGGGCTGCCCAAAAGCTCAGGAACCGGGGCTGGGAGTCATGGTGAATGTGCTAACTGCTTCTTTTGGCATTGCATGATATTTCCTTTTTTTTTTTTTTTTTTTTTTCCCCTTTCTTTCCTTTTCCTTTGCAAACCATTTGTCAAGGTGGGGTTTCGCTGATGGAATGCAGAGGTCCAAGAAGATTTTCAGAGGTAAATGGGAGAATCCTTCCAATGCAATGGCTTGCCTGTCACAAGAGGCCAGAGGTGAAGGTCCTGGTGCAGCACTGATGCATCTCCTACACCACAGGGTGACTTCTCCCTCCTCAGTCTGCAGCTGGGGCCAACCTCACTTTACCAAGGACAGCTTGCTGGCCAAACTTGGCATCTAGGAATAATAAATAATAATAATAATCTGTCTCTGATTTCACCTCCGTTTTTTCAGTGATGAATGGCTGCATGGAGGAGAAGCAGCTGCTGATGGGGGAGCAGGGTGGCTTCTCCAGGGTTTGTTCTTTTAATCATGGCCTGAGTGAAAAAGACAGCCTGAAGATGAAATATCTGCTGAAAGGAAATTGTAACTCTGGGTGACTCCACTTAGCTCCATGCCTATTAAGAACTTATTTTTGTTGGACACCGAGGAGCACGATTTCAACCAATTATGCACTTAAATGCCACTTCTGTCTGTGTTGGTGCTGTTGGGTTTGCAGTGTCCCTGCTGCCTGTGTTGGGAGCTCTTAGACCAACCTGGAGCCTCCTGTTGGGGCCTCCCCAGCCTTGCCAGGTATGGGTTTTTTTGGTGGATCTGTGCTGCACGAAGGAATGGGAGCCATGACACTGAACAGGGCTTTACCATGCCAAAGGGACAAGGGAGGATGGTGGGCATGAGGTCTGCTCCCTGTTCCAGGGCAAGGACCCTTCCAGCAGGGCAGATGGATGCCAGCAGAGGAGGGGGATGCACTGGGTGACCCCTGGGCAGCTCACACCCTGACTGGTGTGACCTGGTGACCACCCTGACTGGGCACCTCTTTCTGTGCCCAAGCTCTCATGTCCTTCTCTGGGTGTCTGCAATGCTCAGCACAACAAAACCCTGCTCTTCCCCAGCACCAAAATGGCATTTTGGGGCAGACAGAGTGTCATGTCATCCTGATGATGATGCTGGTCTTGGTGTGGGGTGCTGTGAAGCTGTGGATGGATGGACAGCAAAGAATTTGGTCTACAATGGGCATGGTCATCCCACCAGTCTGGGGCTCCTGCACATCCTCTGCCCACAACACAGATGGAGTTAAACATTCCACGTTGTTGCAGTGTGCTCCAGCTGGTGCATCTCGTATCCAAGCACCAGGAATATGGGGGAGAACAGTTAAAAATAGCATCTTCCAATGTTCCTGAAAAAAAAAAAAATTTCTCATGTGCTCTGCTGGCTGCAGCTGCTGTTATGAAACAAAACATTTCCCATCAACAATTATTAGCCTTGGAGCCTGGGCTGCAATGCTGTTTATTACAATAAGAGTGGTTATCAAGAATGGAACAGAAAAATCAGCAAAGTTATGACTCTCCTAATTTAAAAAAACACATTGTAGGCTGCTAACGGTTGCAGGAGGGGTGCTCTACTTCCCTTCCCTAAAGTGAATTTTGTTGCATGTGCTGGCTTTATTGAAACTAGCAGGGAGGAGATGCTGAACAATAATGCTGATTTCTCTCTGAGATTTTTGTTCACCTTTCCTTGTTAAAAAAAACCAAAAAACAAAAACTGAAAAAACTGGAGGGAATTGCTAAGACAAGGGAAAAAAAATTGCTTTTCCTGGCCAAAAAATGAACTGAACAAAGACATCCAAAATCTTTCAAGAGAAGACTGAACGTGTGAAAAACGCCTCCAAACTTTTATGCACTCAAATGTTACTATTTCAGTGAGTTCTATCAGTTTATTTGATGCTGTGTGATGCTGCCTGTGCTTGTTTTTTCCTGGGCTGTTATGAAGGTGTGGGTCATTAAAAAAACAAAGTTTGAAAACTTTGTTTTCAAAAAAATATGCTGGCCAGGATGGCAGCAGGGTTGGCCTTGTCTTGTTGTGAGTGAGTAGCACAGGAACACACCCTTGGTTATCAGTGGTAATCCCCATGAAAACCAGGAGCTGGATGGAGTGGGGTGTGTCACTTGTGATCCCAGGGAGCCCCTGCTGCTGCCAGAGCCTGCTCAGAGCAGCTGATCTGAGAATTGGGCAGCAGGGAGGGAGATTTTTAACTATTTGATACCCTTTCACTACTTTTTTTTGGTTATTCATTGGAGATGTGCATTGCTGTGTTCCATCTCTCGTCATCTCAGGAATGCCTGTGTCCATCCTGATGTTGTATGGATCTATCTACTCATAAAACAGATTTTTTTGCCTCCCAGCTGAGGGAAGGATATCTGAGTATCTGGAAAACTCTGCAAGTAGTAAATAGTACTCTCAAGCCAAAGAATTGAGTAGAGTAGCCAGAGCATGTCCTGGTCTCCTCTTGATGAGGCTGAATTGGTCATGGTGCTGCTTCCTTGCAGAAAAACCTGTGCTGTTGTTTGCACAGACAAAGACCAAACTCATCCTGGGAACTGCCAGGAGTGAAACACCTAATTTGATTCCCATCAAACCTGCCCTGTTTCACCCAGTCTCAGTGGGAGCTGGAGAACAAAGGTGATGCTGATCCTTCAGGTCAGCAGTTCCAGTGCTCTGCTCTGGAGCCTTGTTTCTCCCTCCAGCACCTGCTTCTTGGAATATCAACCACTTGAAGAAGTTATTTTAATCACATGAATCTTGTTGATGATGTCTGTCTAGGCTGAGATCCAGGAGGGAACAATTTCAACCCAAAGAGGTTTGTCTTAGGAAGGACATTTTCTGCTGGAGCTTAAAGAAAAGCAGAGAGAAAGATCTCCTGAACTTGCTGGACATGAGGATTTGTTCCTAACCACCACCCCCTGGAAAATCCCAGGCACAGGGGTCCTGTCAGACCAGAAGAAAAGCCACCTGCAACACTGAATTTATGTTTGTTTGTGACGCAGCTTGTCCCAAACTCTTGCAGCTTGCACTTCAGCAGCAGAGCTGTGAAATGTTTGGAGCAATTTTGGGCTGCATGGTCCTTCTCCATCTCTTGGAAGTGGATGTCCTGTAGCCCCACTGCTATTTCCTGGGTTTCATCCCTGCTCCAGGCATCCTGCTGTTCCTTTAGGCTCTCCCTGATGCTGGTTGGGACCCTTTGCAAGGAAGCAGCACAGTCCCCCTGGCATCTCCCCAGAGAGTGCCCGAGGTGTGTGATGGGGATGGGCTCTCCCGGGGCTGGGCCATGGTGGCTCCCACCCTGCCCTTCCTTGCCTGTCACGGAGCAGGAAGGAGGGGAGAACATTCCAAAACTCTTCCCATCACCAGGCAGCTCCCTCAGCCCTCGTGTTTAGTTTTATTAATGAGAAACATGGTCAGGGCAATATGTCAGCAGGCTGCAGCACTGCAGGCCTCGGCCTCTCTGAGGGGCTGTCCTTGAGCAGGAAGGTGCAGTGATCTCCGTGTCCCTGATGGCACCTCCTGCCTCTGGCAGGCCCTATAAATCCCCCTCTGATTGCTGAGAGGATGTAACTCTACCCCAAACCGTGATGCTTAGCAAACATGGTTGCATGACTGAGCCATAAATCCCCCGTGAGC
Source organism: Hypocryptadius cinnamomeus (assembly GCA_013400635.1). NCBI lineage: Eukaryota > Metazoa > Chordata > Aves > Passeriformes > Zosteropidae > Hypocryptadius > Hypocryptadius cinnamomeus. Next base: position 62,317 of record VYZP01000920.1, read on the forward strand.
TTCGGGAAATGTCTGGGCCTGTGGAGCTAAACCAGCCAGGACAGCCACTTAGCTACTCCCAAGCATCAGCCTGCTCAGGTGCAGGCGAGGAGCAGCTCAGAGAGATTTTCTCAGCAGTCATTTATCACATTTGTACAAGTCATAAACAGGTCTATGGCTTTTGGCTGTGCCTTTTCATTTCCAGAAACAGAGACATTTCCAGGAGGAGCAGGCACAGGAGCATGTGTGCAGGTGCAGGGGAGGGCTTGGGGCATCAGCCTCACTGCTGCAGAAGGGACCATTTTTGTGCTGCAGGCAGCTTCCACTTCTCAGGGAAGAGAGAGGAGCACTGGCACTGNGCATTTTTGTGCTGCAGGCAGCTGGTGCTGTGGCACTGGCAGCTTCCACTTCTCAGAGAAGAGAGAAGAGGGAGAGGAGTAGAAATAAATATGCTTGGGAAGGAGGCTGGGATGGTGAAAAGCTGGCACCTCTGAAAACCCAGTGAGGTACAAGATGAAAAACCATGTACTGATATGGTGAAGTAACAAATAATGGAGGTTTTGACAGCCTGGGTAGGAAAAAAAAAAAGAAAAAAAAGCCTTTCTGTGCCAATATTTTACCATCCCAGGCTGCAAATGAATCCTTGTCTTGAGCTGGAGCAGTAGTGAACCTGCCCACAGAGCCAAGGGCAAGGATTTCCAGCATCTCCTTCCTGCTACCCTCTCCTCCAGCAGGGAGCCTTTCCCCCCTTGCTCCTCACACTTTGCTGTTTCTTGCAGTGCAGGATGGTTTTCCCCCTGCTGGAGCACAGGAGACACTGTGATTCCACAGCAGCTCTTTGACTCACTGGTGTGCTCACAGGCTGTGGTGGGCAACTCCTGGGAGCTGCTCCTGCTGGGGTCAGGAGAGGGAAATATTTAAACCCCCTTCGTTCCAGGACTGGAAGCACCACGTTGTTAAAAACTAAATTACTAATTTTGTTAGTAATTATTATAATTATTATAATTATTTGTATAATAATTATTACTTCATATCTCCCCTACGTACTTGGCTTTTTGCAAAAATCCCTGCAAAAATCCTTAACAACTATATTTATAGCTCAAATACAAAAAGGGGGAAATTTAGATGAGCTTAGCAGCTGGTCTGCAAGCCAAAAGACAAAGAAATTGATAAAATATGAGTTATCCATAGCAAGGAAGAAAGCAAGGCTGCTAGCATGGAAACCAATAAAATAGACACAAAAGGGATATTTACAGTTAGAGAATACGTGCCTTAGTGAGCAGCCTATGTGCCTTAATAATTTCTTGTAAACTCTTACCAATTAATTACTGACGTTAATTGCTTTGTACCAATAAAATACAATAAGCTATTGCTTTGTCCAATGAATATAACGAGCTGGTTTGATATAACTAATGACTTAAGATCACACTTTGTTAGGGTTATAAAACTTAAGGACAACTTGTAATAAAAAGAAGCCATTGTTGGCTTCCTCCATTGTGGGCAGCCTCCAGGGGGATGCTGGTTTTGGGGAGTCTCCAGGGATGGATCAGGACTGGTACAATTACCTATTGCATTTGCTGGGGTCCCCGTGGCAGGCAGGAATGATGCATCTGGCTCCATGTTCTCAGAAGGCTAATTTATTACTTTATGATACTATATTATATTAAAGAATATGATACTAAACTATACTAAAGAATACAGAAAGAATACTTACTGAATGCTAAAATATAATAATGAAAACTCGTGACTCTCTCCAGAGTCCTGACACAGCTTGGCCCTGATTGGCCAAAGAGTGAAAACAACTCACAGCAGAATCCAATGGAACAATTTACCTGTGGGTAAACAATCTCCAAACACATTCCAAAGCAGCAAAACACAGGAGAAGCAAATGAAATAAGAATTGTTTTCCTTTTCTCTGAGGCTTCTCAGCTTCCCAGGAGAAAAATCCTGGGCGAAGGGATTTTTCAGAGAATGTGAATGCCACAATTACCCACTCAGGATGTCTCACCATCCTGTTAGGAGCTGGCCTATCCCATCCCATAATTTCCAAGTGAACACTCACACATGTAAGCCATCAAAACCAATAAATGCTTCTCTTTCGTCTGTGCTCCTCTCAAAAAACATTTGCAGCATTATTGGAAGATCTCAAGAGGACAACCCATCAGTTAACCTACTTGGTGGCATGTCCAAAATATACAGGACCAGGTAATCAAAACATTTTGTGAGCTCACTGGGTGCATGCAGCCACTCTCAATTCCTGAAAACAAACAAAAAAAAAGGACTTTTTTTCACAGTTAAAAATAAACACAAGGATTGCTGATAACTTAATTTGCACATGGGGCCCTATCCAGTGTCTCATGTCCTTTCCTAAAGGGAAAAGGGCCTGGCACATGGAAATGCCAGCCCTTTAAAGATTGTGGTATAAAAGTGGAACATCTTGTAAATGCCCCAAGAGCTCCAGGAGGCTGATTTCAAAATTCTTCTCTTGGGAGACAAAGTCCCTTTGAGACAACGTGGTCAAAAACCCAGTTGGTTTTGAAAGTGGAAGTTGGATGTATGCAACAGGCTGTCCAACAGCAGCCAGAAAACCACTCCCCAAAGCTGAGAATATGTTCAAAGGAGACTCACATCATCCTGCCCCTTGCTGAGAGAGCCCCACAGTGCCAGTCCCTGGGGCTCCTCAGTGCCCAAAATGTTGGCATCCTCTGGGCAAGCAGTGCTTGTGCTCTGTCTGGTAAAACCCCTGACAGTGCTGGGTGGTCTGGACCCAAAATCTGAGCACCACATCCAGGCCTGAGCCTGCTGTGGGGTTGGAAGGAGAGGCACAGCAGCTCCTTTTAATGGACCCAAAATCTGAGCACCACATCCAGGCCTGAGCCCTCTGTGGGGTTGGAAGGAGAGGCACAGCAGCTCCTTTTAATGGACTCAAAATCTGAGCACCACATCCAGGCCTGAGCCAACTGTGGGGGTGGAAGGAGAGGCACAGCAGCACTCACCGAGCAGGATTGAGTCTAGGGCCAGACCTGTTATCCCAAGTAAAGGAAAAGCCCAGCCTGGGGGATGTCATCAAATTAACAAACTGAGCAGTTTCCCCTCCAAAAAACTCTGCTGACTGCCTCCCACCCAGCTGGGCTTTACCCTGTGGGCTTCACCCCTTTCCTCAGGGCTAGGGTTCAAGTGACCTACATCTGATTTCTCACCGCCCTCTGATGAGTGTTTTCATAATGCTTTTCTCCTTCCCAGATCTGGGCACCTGCCAGAGCTCAAAGCCTTCTGCTCTTTGACATCTCATTTGTTCTCCACAGGATATTTCCTGGAGGGCTCACAGGAGCCTTGAGAGAGGCTGCCTGACCCTGCAGCGAGAGGAGCTGGTGCTGGAGGGGCCGTGGTGATGCTTTGTGGCCCTATAAAGAGTTGGCAAGCACCAGACCTGACTCAGCCCTTGCCAGGCTTTTTTTGTTTTGGTTTGGTTTTTGGTTTTGTTAGGGTCAGGATTGAAAGTGTTTGAGACAGTATTTTGTGTTTGGACTTAGATGTTTATTATTTCTTATTTATATTATGGTCTTATAAGCTGTGAGTTTTACAGCATTTTACTAACAAGTTACAAAATTGGTTTGTGTTCATTTTTCCAAGGTCTTTTAAGGAAAAAAAAAATTAATTAAGAAATGACACTTAAATTATTTTAACTTTTAACTCAGTAACTAATTACTCATGTCTTGTAATGTGAATTTTTTTTTGTCAAATTATACAATAGTACTTAAACTCATGAAGAAGAAGGTGAAGAAGAAGGTGAAGAAGAAGGATTAGTTACTGCTTTAAAACTTCTATCTTAGCTTTATATATATTACTACATTCTAAAACTTTAAACTCTACATTTTCTACTATGTGATATTACACACTTTTATTTAAACTACACACCTATAATCTTAGTTATATTACCCAATTTTGGAAGCCTTTTTTCACGGCTTCAGGTCAAATGTAGTGTTCTCTTGAGGGTCTGTGCTTAAAAACACAAAAAGTCTGGAATTCTCAGCATCCAGGGTTCAAACAGCTGGGATTTGGTGCGGGGCCGTGGGTCAGTGCCTGCACCTGGGGTGCTCATGGCACCCAGGAAGGGTGGTGAGAGACTGGGAATGTCTGCAGATGCATGGGAGGGCTGGAAGGAGAGAGGTCAAACAGCAGCTCTTTGGAGAGGAGATGGGGAATGGGCTGAGGATGGAAATGGGGACATGGGGACAGGGATGAAGCTGGCTGTCTGCAAGGAACAGCAGAGGTGGGAACCACGAAACTGTCACCTGCAGCTGGCTGCTGTGGTGGAAACCAGGGGTCAGGAGGGACTGACAGTGTGGGTGGCACCCAGGAGTGCAGGGGAAGCTGTGGGGCAGGGGCTCTGCTGTGCCCTCCTCTCTGGGCTCTGCTGCCTGCTGCTATGACAACAGGGCTGAGCTCAAGCCCCTGGAAGTGCCATCAGGGTCTCCATGAGAAGATGCTGCATTACCTACAGGAGAACTGATGGGACCATTGATAAATCCTCCTGGATTTTACAGGGAGTGGAATGCTGCTTGTGGAAAAGAGCCCTTTCCCAGCCTTCTGCCCATGCTGCTCTCTGCTTGAGCTATCCATTTTCTTTCCCCATTTATGTAGACATGTGCCCTCCTGTCCCTGCTGTCTGGCTCCTGGGTGACATTATTTTTGCAGGTCTCTCTAGCTCACAGCAGAAGCTGCATCTCCCAGTCCCTGCTTCCCAGGACTCCGTGTTTTCCTCCCAGGTGCTTTTAGCCCAAAAGTGTGAAATCCCCACATGTCCAGGCTTAGTTGACCCAGTCTGGAGTGGTGTGGACTTTTCTCATTTCCACCAGTGCTTGGAGGCTTTGTGGATCAGCTGGAACCCTCTGAGCCTCCTGTGCTGTGGGAAGCTATTGTATTTCTGTGGGCAGCCCCCGTGGCAGGCAGGAATGCTGCATCTGACTCCATGTTCTCAGAAGGCTGATTTATTACTTTATGATACTGTATTATATTAAAGAATACTATACTAAACTATACTAAAGAATACAGAAAGGATATTTACAGAGTGCTAAAAAGATAATAATGAAAACTCGTGACTCTCTCCAGAGTCTGACACAGCTTGGCCCTGATTGGCCAAAGAGTGAAAACAACTCACAGCAGAACCCAATGAAACAATCACCTGTGGGTAAACAATCTCCAAACACATTCCACATGAGCAGAACAGGAGAAGCAAATGAGATAAGAATTGTTTTCCTTTTCTCTGAGGCCTCTCAGCTTCCCAGGAGAAAAATCCTGGGCAAAGGGATTTTTCCAGAGAATGTGAATGCCACAGGAAGCCTGCTGCTCTGGAGATGTGGAGCAGTTTGGGTGCCCCTTTGGGTTCTTTAGCCCCATTGGCATGGCAGGCAGCCCACCCCTTCCAGCCTTTCCACTGCCCAGCAGCTGCTTGATGAGCAGTGAAGCTGTGCCGTGCTCTGGGCCACGTGTTTGGAAACCCCTCTGGAGAGGAGCCATCTTCTGGTGCCTCTGCTTGTTGGACATCCCTGCAGGCTGTTGATGCTCCTCTCACATCCCAGAGCCTGAGCTGGTGCCAGCAGCTCTGCCCTCTGACATGGAAGTGGCCAAGCTCTGTTTTTGGTGTCCCTGGCTGCCTTTGATGTGCTCCCTTGCTGCCCCGAGCCTACGCGCCCCAGCCAATGCTATTCCCTGAGGTGCACCCCTCTTTCCCAGCAGCCATGAGAAACATCCTCCTTGTGGTGCTTCCCAAAGGACAAATATGTCCTTGGGTGCTGTAAATAGCACAGAGGAATGGTTTCTCATGATCCTGCTAGGGCCAGTGCTTCTGCTGCTCGAGCTCATCAGCTCCCTGGGCAAATGTCAGCAGAGAGCCCTTCTCACCACTGTGGCCCTCCCGTGCTGCTGGCTGCACAGAGCCCTGAGGAGCCCCTGGGGAGCCAGGAGCCTGAGTGGCCCAGGTGCTGTGAGAAACAGCCCTCTTCTCTGGGAAGGTAGAGGGAGGGTCAATGTGCCTGTTCTGCACGTGCCAGATGAACCCTGGACCCCTCATTGACCTCAAGCTGCTGGATAATTAGGTGGTGAATCTGCAGGAATGACTTTGGGATCCTTTTCCATGGATAGGAACTGACCCCCCTGATCGTCTGTGCTAGGACAGGTGTCTCAGAAGGTGCTCAACAAGTGCTGGTGTCAGATTCTGCTCTTTTCTGACCCAGAGATGGGGCAACTGAGATGTGTTTTTAAAACTTTTATTCCATTTTCAGTCTCATGAGAAGGGTGAGACAATACAGGTGTTATAATTCACACCATCACAATCAGAAGCCAATTATTTCCTAATTACAATACATTATAAGCATTTCTTGGCCTATCAGCTTTAGCCACATCATGCTGCAAATGCCTTAAAGCCAGTCATCTAAAATTACCCCTTGTGAGTCCTACTACAATGCATCTTTCATAGTTCTATTTCTCCAAAGTATCTAGTCTTATTTGCAAAGCCATCTTTTAGAACTTGTTTCTGGTTCCATTTCTCTCTCACCAAAGTCTGTCCTGTTCCATGGCATTTCTAAGCCAGCATTTCTTATATCAAGGTTTGCATACAAATGCACACTGTGTGAGCCTTCTGCCAGGCTTTGAGAATTCTCTACAAATCCATTTCCCACATGCTGGCAGCAGTCTCTGTGGTGGGGTGAGGTGGTTCCTGTCCCACCTGGGGACACATGGAGTGTGGCTGCCTCTCTTCAGCTCCACGGGTTTCACACACCTCAGGCACATGCCCCGTTCCCAGGATGGGAAAGGAAAGTAGAGCAAACCCATTTCACCCTTCCTGTCCCTGTTTCTACAGAGCTGCAGCCCGAGAAGGGCTCCCAGCAAGGGTCACAGATGCTGCCTCACTCCTGTGACGAGCTCCAGTGCCATCCCTTTCCTGAAGGTACAGCCCCATCTGGCAGAGGCAGAGACAAAGGGAGGCTGGGCTGCACTGCTGTGGTGACAGTGACACCATCTTCCAGGCCACCTGTGTGGCCACTGGCAGAACAGACCATCCCAAATTCACACCCATGAGCTGTGCAGAGATCCAGCAGCAAACCAGGGTCAGGGGTGCAGCTGGCCTGGCCAAGGAAAGCACAGGGAACAGTGGAGCCACCACTCCCTCTGCAGGAGGGTGTTCATTCCCTTCCAAAGGCAGTGGCAATGCGTTCCCAGAGCAGCCCAAGCGCAGTCTGGCACCAAACAAGTCCCTTGCAGGGTGTTCCTCACTTCTGAGGCTGCCCTGTGCACTTCCAGGCTGGCACAGAGAGAAAATTGGCAGGGGGAAGAGGAGGGTGCTTCCCATATGGAAATGGGGCCATACACAGGGAGCTCTGCCCCTATGAATCACCCTCTTCCCAGCCCTTGGGGGGAACGTGCCACCAGGGGCAGACCTGGCACAGGGAAATTTCAGCCCTGAAGTCAAATATTATTTGGAAGCTAATGACAGACAAAATCTATTTTTGCAGTGGTCTTGTGTAAAATATTTCCCCTTAATCCCCTTGAAATAGCAGTAATTGAAAACGGTTCCCTGCCATGCCAGGGCATACTTCTTTAATTATATCCTGCACTGCCTGTTTCCAATGAAAGGGCCCTATCTGTTTGCACTTACTGGCCTTATGAGAACCAGGCTTAGGCCCAAGTCGGCAGGAACCCAAAATAAAAACCATTTCCCTTCAGAGGCATCATTTGAGCTAATTAACTTCAATCAGCCCAGAAACATCTCTCTGAGATTTCTTCCCTCACCTTGGAGCTGGGGCTCTTCCAGGCAGCCCCAAGGGTGATGGTGATGAGCTTTGACTTCACAAAAATGGTAGGACTGGGGTGATGCTGTCACCCAGGGGCACGTGGGGCTGTCCCACAGTTTATAGGGTGATGGGTTCAGGTGCTCAGCCAGGGTGGGAGGGGGACAATGTCTCATCCCACTCCTCCCACCTTGGCACAAGCCCAGGGACAGCAGCTCTGTGCTGGACCACAGTCAGCTCATGAAAAACCTCAGCCCCAGGCAGGGTTTGGAGTGAGAGGCAGGGGCTGAAGAGCAAACCAAAGTGAATTAGGAGCCACCACATCTCCCCACGTGGCTTGTGGGGGCTGCTGGAGGAGCTGGTACCCACACAGGGCCTGGAACTTGGAGCCTGCAGGTGAAGAAAGGAGGGGGATGCTGGGTGCCTGCTCCATGTGCTTTCCCCTTCTCCATGTTTGGTGCCTGGGCTGTGCAGGGGGTGGGATTTGGGGCAGAACTAACAGGTTTCCCCATAGCCCAAACCCCACAGCTCTGGCTTGGCTCAGCATCACAGCTGTGGGCACAGAAACCTGGACATGCCTTGGATCCCTGTGCCCCATGAGCCTGGAGCTGGGGGGAGAGAGGAGAAATCATCCCTGCTGAAATGAGCCTGGGGCTGCTCACCCGTGCCACATGCATCCCTGGCTGCAGCTGGGCCATTTGGGACAGGAGCAGGGTTATTTCACCAAAATGCTGCTCACCTGCTCTTTAACCTGTGAATAATTCACAGAATCACAGAATGAGCAGGCTGGAAGAGATCTTCAAGATCATCGAGTCCAACCCAGCCCCAACCCCTCAACTAAACCCTGGCACCCAGTGCCACATCCAGGCTTTGTTAAACACACCCAGGGATGGTGACTGCACCACCATTCCAGAACTTTACCACCCTTTCTGTGAAAAACTTCTTCCTAATATCCAACCTAGATTTGCCTTGGTGCAGCTGGAGGCTGTGTGCTCTGGTTCTGTCAGTGCTGCCTGGAGAAGAGCCCAGCCCCAGCTGAGCACAGGCACCTTTCAGGAGCTGTGCAGAGTGATGAGGGCACCCCTGAGTCTCCTTTTCTCCAGGCTGAGCACCCCCAGCTCCCTCAGTGGTTCCTCACAGGGTTTGTGTTCCCAGCCCCTCTCCAGCCTTGCTGCCTCCTCTGAGTTTTCTCAAGGTCCTTCCCAAACTGAGGGGCCAGAGCTGGACACAGATCTCAGGGTGTGCCCTCAGCAGTGCCAAGGACAGGGGCAGAATGACCTCCCTGCTCCTGCTGGCCACACCATTAAGCCTAAGGGAGGAACTGAATTCATCAGCCCAGTGTTGAGGCTCTGAGGGACTGCTGGCCTTCAATGGCCCCAAGGAGACTCAGCTGGGCCCCCCCAAACCACATTCAGTGCTGGGAGTATGATTGGAGCTGAGGCTCAGAAATTTGTCTCTTTCCTGAGAATTTTCTTAAGCTAAAAAATTCAATTCTGCACTTAATTTTGAGTAGAAGGGTTCAGTTTGACAGACTTTCTACTGCTAGGGTTTTTTTTTTCTTCTCAAAGATAGGGTGCCTCCCCAGTACAGTGTGAGTAAATTTGTGGGTTTTTTTGGTTTTTGGGTTTTTTATTGGTTGGTTGGTTGGTTGGTTGGTTTTGAGTTTTTGGGGTTTTTTTTTCAGAGTTTTTTTGTTTTTTTTTTTTAATTTCAATGGTTGTTGAGCAGCCAGAGATGTAAAGGATCTGCTGGAAGGGAGCAGAAGATGCTGTAGCAGCCCTGTGAGTCCCTGGCTCTTAGTTTCCCAGGCTGGTGATCCAGGGAAATCCACCAGCAGGATATACTGGCTGTGAATAGAAACCACTGGTACAGAAAATGGGGAAAAATATTCTTGTGAGCTTGTTGGCAGGGCATTTAAAAGTAGTTACAGGAGCAGAAATGAGTGATTGCTCACTTTGCTGTCTGCTCCCTGAGCACTTGGGGAGATTTATTGACTGGTAGCAGAAGATCAGATCCCTTCATTCCAGATTGTGTGTGCAACTGAGCACTAATTATGGTTAATGGTTGTACTGAAGTGGATAATTTTTTTTCTAGCATGACAGCAAGAATAATATGATTTAGCAATACCCCTACAGCAAAAAGGGCCAGGAACTGTTCTGAGGTTATTTCTGCAAGCTTTGCACAACAGGCAGAGCAGTGGCAAGAAGACAATGGGAAAGGGCACTGGCATGGAAAGAAATCAGTCCCACTCCTGTGGGGCTTGGGATGGGCTCAGCCAAGAGAATTGCTCATCCAGAGCTCTTGGGGCTACAAACCACAGAGGAACAGCCCCAGCAGTGCTTTCCCATGCAGAGATATTTCTCCAGCTTCCTGGGCTGCAAGGGGCTGATGTGTTCACAGAGCAGGGAAGGGAGTGAGGGAGGAGTGACAGCCACAAGTCCTCTCCACCCAAAAGCTGCCAGCTCCTGCTCAGTAGGAGACAAAAACAAAAAGGCAGAATTCTGTAGGTGTGTGGAAGTGCAAGTCCCAAAGCCAAGGGATCCATGTTGCACTCATTGCTGGTTCAAGTGATTTGTTTGTACCATCAGGAATTTGGTGCTTTTGCCTCAATCCCCATCTGCTCATTGGGACCATCTGGGAATGGCAAATATAAACAGGCTGTGGGTGTTGAGGTGAGCAGAACAAATAACACAACACAAAAACATCCTAACAGTAGGGATATTCCTTTTGGGTATGTGATTAGGGGAGGTTATAGATACATAAGTACATAAACCAGCTCACAGAGTTATGGGCTACATGACCAAATACAACTTGGAGCAAGCAATCTGCAGGGCAAATAAAATGTGTGGTGGGGAAGCTCCTCTGGGCTGCCTTCCCTGGGGCAGCAGGGATTTAGCATCCTGAAAGGACAGACCCAGCTGGAATGAGAGTGTACATATAAAAACCCAAATGCAAGGTGCATTTTTGGGTGATAAGATCCTGGGCTTTGAAGGGGAAAGGCAGTGGTATTTCACCTGCTGATTCAGAGTTTCTCCCAGGTTTCCTGGCACAGCAGCAGGACAAACTGGATCATGTGTGTGATGTCAAGGCCCGTTTAAGCATCAGGACACATTTTACTTTAATTGTGTGTTAAGTAATTCTAATACATGACTGGGAGCTATAAAAGTTTCCACAGTGACAGTAGGATAGCTTTATCCAAACCGGATTACAGCCTGGGTACAGGAGTCACAAGAGGGAGCTCGAGATGAACTTTAAGGGGGTTTTTTTAAGGTGTAACTTTTTTTTTTCTCCCTTACAATAGGCAAGTTGGCCAGAAATCCCCGGTGTAAAGACAGGTGATGCTCCTTTTTAACAGCTTGTCCCTCAGAGTGTGAGGACCAGGCTGGACATCGTGCCACTGCCTCAGAGGAAGCAGCCAGGAAAGCATTGAGGGTGTCCAGCTTGCAAGAGCCCATCATCCTGCCAGCCCTCAGTAACTGTGTGATGGGGAAGGCTTGGGAGATCTGGGTTTGCACCAACCTGCACCCTGGCTCTCATCTCCACTGGAGGAGCTGGGACCAGAGCTGCCCCCATGGAGAGGCAGCCCTGGGCTGCCTTCTTTTGCAGCCCTCATCCCACTGAATGTCCCAAACCACTGGAAAACTTCTCTGCTGAAGCAAGGAGGGGATCCTTGCCTTTGATCCTTGAGTTGAATGCAGTGATTCAAGTCATGGATGGCAACTGGTCTGTGCCACTGGGGCTGGGGGGCAGGAGGTGAGGTGAGAGGTTTGCTCTGGGGTTAGTCCCTGCCTTCCTGCTCCAGGGGGTTAAACCAGACCCCTTCTGCTGGGTACCTCTCTCCCAAGGACAAAAGAGGAAGCACAGATAATCACCAGGAAATCTGATTGTTAAATCCACAAAGCCTGTTCGGGCAGGTGGGGCCACGAAGCATCCTGGAACAGTTGGGTGCTAAAACTTGAGCTGCTGGTGTCCTGTTGCTGAGCAAAGGCTGTGTTTGTTCCTCATGCAGAAAAACTGGTCAAACCTTGAAATCCCAGCCTCACCAAGACCTGGGGCCCCAAGCAAGGCTTGCACATGGGTGACAGAGGACAACCCTTTCCCTGGGGAGGTCACTGACAAAATCCTGCTGATGCCTCTTTGGGCTTACCTAAAAACACAGGCCAGACACAATTAAGGGAATAAAAAGCTGTTCTATTTGTTGAAGGGCCTTCAGGTACATTTAGGGCAGACAAAGCCCCCCAGGGCCTACACCCAAAATGGACCACGGGTCAAGGGTTTTCACACTTTTATAAGTTTGGTCCGTTTCCATATTGGGGGTTAATCTTCCAATTACAGCCTCAGGTAATGAAGTCATTTACCCCAAGTTTGCTCCCCCTCAACTCACTTTTAGTTACATTTCTCAGGGCCTGAGGCAGTGAGGTATCCTTGATTGCCAGGCCCTGAGAGGAATTGTTGTGTCTGCCCAAAATGGGAGAACAGAACTGTATATGGAGTTTAGAGTTATACACTAAAGAACTGTAGGATTACAAATATTTGAAAAATATACAAGCTAAAATCCTAAGGCATCACTGGCAGGGCATGGGTTGGAGAAGCAACCAGGGGAGGAAATGTATTTTTTGGAAGGGAGAGTAACCCTTGGCAGGATTTCCTGTATTTGGGAGCAGATCCCATGGCCTCTCCATGTCTGCAGCCCCTCTGGCCCCAGGAGAACTGCAAGCAGCCCCTGCATGGCTCATGGATTGCTGGACAGAGCTGTGCTCCAGCAAAGGCATTTCAGACACCAGTCCTTGTGGTCTGTGCTCCTCCCAGCTGGGTTTTGTAAGGCTGGGAGCAGAGCCTGAGCCAGCTGCACACCTTTGATTGCCCAAGGGAAGGATTTTTCTGAGTGGAATCCTGCAAGCCAGGTACCCTCAAGCGGCTCATGCTGTGGCAGGGTGGTTGTGGCTTCCTGAGAGGTTTCACCCAATGCTCTCAGCAGTTTTTGCTGCTCCTGCCTCTAGAAAACAAGACATAGGCAAGGAAAAGGAAAAAAAGAGGGAGGGCAGAGAGAGGATCTGCCTAAGGACAGAGCCCAGAGAAGGAGTGGAAATGGTCTGGAGGTCTGCAGGGCACCAAGCTCCAAGGCGGGGTGGCAGTGGAGGGGAAGAGGGTTAAGAGGAGAGATGTATGAGATGGATGCAGTGAGATGTGTTATCCTGCTGCAGCTGCTGTGTGCAACAGAGATTCCATGAGAGGCAGGGTGGGGTTTTTGTTTGATTTGTCCTCGTGAGTGATGCCCTCTGAGCTGCTATCTCCACTGAAAGGGTCAGAACAGCTCCCTAGGGAATGGTAAAAACCAACTTCCAGGGCAGATGGAAGCTTAAGCAGGATGAAGAGACTCTGTAACATTTTCTTCCCTATCACAAGGCCTCAGCTTCCCCTTGGGGTGCTCCATTCATGCACCCCAAACCTACTGGGAGCAGTCCTGCAGCCCTTTCTTGGAAGGCTTTTGCTCACCAACAAAAATGGGGAGAAGGGTGTGGAAAAGCAAATGAAGTACAGCCCTTTAGCTGTGCTCAAGAAAAACAAGAGCTGGCTGGGGATGCACTTACAGCAGAGCCAAGGCCAGGGGAATGTTCTTGTGCCTGGCTTTGTGCTGCTCCAGCTGCAGATTTATTGTCCCCTGAGCAGCCTTGGCTGGTGGTGCTGCTGGCAGCTCCCGAGGGCTCTGCCCAGCCTCCACCCAGGGTGTTCCTCATTTCAGGCTCCAGAGCTGCTGGAACAATGCAGCTGCACATCAAAGGGCCGAGGGGAACCCGAGGGATGCGGGAGCAGAGGAGGAGCCCTGGCCCCACGGGAGCTGTGGGTGTCTGTGGGGCACAGAGTCCCAGTGCTCCCAGCTGGGCCAGTTTGGATCATCCCTGGCTGATGAGTTGGGAGCCCAGCTGCAGCTCTCTGGCCAAGGCACTGTGCTGAGCTTTGTTCCTTTGGGGTACAGTGAGGAATTTTCAGCTGGAATGCTCCTTGGGGGAGCAGCTGTGGGTGTTGAGGCATGAGCAGCACAGCACTGGGCAAGCTGCTGCCCAGCCTTGGGCATCCCTGCAGCTCCTGCCCCAGACAGCCTCTGCAGGCAGCTAAAGGATCAAAGCTGGATGGGTTTTCCTCTCTGCTTTGCTGCTGTTCCCAGTGGGAAGGTTGGGAATGGCCAGCCCAGGCCTCCATCTGCCCTGTGTGAAGGAATAAAGTGTCCTGGAGCAGCAGCCAGGGCACACAGAGCTGCAATCACAGGAGCTGTGCATGGCCCCAGGGTCAGACTGTGCCATTGGCCTCCTGTAGCTCCTGCCTCTGCAGCTGGTTCCTGATGCCTTAGGATTTCAGCTTTTATATTTTTCAGATCCTGTACTGCTTTAATGTATAACTCTGAACTCCATACAGACTGTTAGCTACTGTCTTCACATTTTGGTCAGACAAAACAATCCCTCTGGGCCTGAAACACAAGGACACCCTACTGCCTCAGGCCCCAAAAAGCATCAACAAAAGTGAATTGGGGAGGAGCAAACTGGGGGAATATGACTTCATTACCTGAAGCTGTAATTGGAGGATTAACCCCTGATATGTAAATGGATGAACTTGTAATTGTCCAAAAAACTCATGACCATTGTCCATCTTGGGTGTAGCCTCTGGGAGGCTTGTGGCTGCCCAAGCTGTGCCTATTGAACACTTTCAATACCCACTTTTATTCTCTTAATCTTCTCCAGCCTCTGTTCTGGGTGGCCACTCCAAGGCACCATTCCCAGCAGGATTCCCACTGTCCTGTTGTGACACCCTCTGAGCATCTCAGGAAGCATCTCCAGCCTCAGCTGTGCCACAGCTGTGGGGCAGCTTCAGCCTGGAGGGTGGCAGGATTTTGTAGGTGAGACTTTCCATGCTTTTTCCCAACTCTTTGTGCTCTTTTGGATGCTGGGAGCCCTCTCTTCTTGTTTTCTTCTAGCATGTGACAAAAATTCCATCAAAAGTTTGCAGATATTGAGCAGAACCATTGCCATTAGAAAGGTTGAAGCCTTTAATTTTATGTTTCTCTCTCTCTGGGGATATTTGACCACCTTTTCTTCTTTTCTCTGCCTTCCCAAACCTGCAGTTCTTCTTTCCTTTGTTTCTCCTTCTTAGAGAGGAGAGAAGAACATTTAAAATGCAGGTTTTTCTCTTTTGAAGGAAACTGCAGTTGGGAAATGACGAGTCAAGAGGTCCATGGCTTTTTCCTGTTTCAGTTGCTTGACATCTGTGTCAATCCAGGTAAATGATTAACTCTTCCTGCAGCTTTATTCCCCTCCCTCTGCCCTGAGAAGACCTTTCCTGTCCCCATGCCAGGGCCAGGGTTAGGGTTAGGGTTAGGCAGGCATGTTCTCACGCTGTGCATCACTCCTGGGTGTTTTTTGACAAATCTTCTATTTCATAGAAGTCCTCCTGCAGGTTACAAACAGGAAACAGCAGCCAATGGGGTTCATTTTCAGTGGTGCTGAGGAACCCAGGAATTTTCAGTGGTCCCAGGAATCCAGGATCACCTGTGGGTGCTCAGCAGTTTCTCAGATCAATTAGCAATCCAAGGCATGAGCCAGTCAGAGCTCCTCCATCCCATTAATCACTTCTCATTTAAACTGAGGGAGGGGTGGGGCTGCAAAGTGTTCTCAATTATCCTCAAATGTCAGTCTGGCTTGGATGTGGGGAGAAAAGATAACTCTATCAAAAAAAAAAAAAAAAAACCCACAAAAAATAAGCCTGGAGTTGTATTGGGAGTCTCCAAAACCAGGAGTTCTTAAAACAGGTGAAGGAAACAAGGTGGTCCAGGTCAGCTGGAGCTGCATTTGGAGGAGATGGGTCAGACATCCCTAAGGTCCCTCCCCACCTGGGGACTGGTGAAGCAATTGGAGGTGGAAGGTGGAAGGTGTGCTAGCTGATGGGAGCTCCTGCAGCTCCACAGTGCCTGTGCTGGCTCCACTGAGGGCTCTGACAGCAGTGCCTTGATGTGTTGGGGCTTTGTCCTCTTAAAACCCCTCATTTTGGGGAATAAATGCACAGAAGTGCTGCTGGGTGGGAGGCTGGGGGGGTGCAGGGGCACATCTCTGCCTGAATTAGGAGTCCTGCTGTGTCCCTGTGCTGGGGCAGGAATGCCCAGCCTCAGGAGACACTCTGGGAGAGGCAGCAGGAATTGGAAGCATTCAGAGTGCCTGGCCTGGGAGCTCGGACAATATTTAAGGGAAGGGTTAGCTAAGTGGAATTTTTGAGGCTCAGCTGAGTGGAATGTTTGAAGCTCAGCACTGAGTAGAATTTTTGAAAGCACTCAAAGGCTGATGGATGGCTTCAGCTGGTGGTGGTAGGAAGGCACCTCCTGCTCAGGCTGTGCCTGCCTTAACCTTGTGCTCTCCAGCTCCTCCTTAGGATTATTCTGCTTAGGAGTTACCTTAAATCCTGTTTGCTCTGCCAGTCTCTCCAGCAGCTGTGCTTTACTGCCTGGGAAGTGACAGGCACAGACCCCCTGACACTGAGGAATGGCTCAGAAGAGCTGAGGAGGGTCTGAGATCCTTCCTAGTGCTGTGTGTTTATCCACTCTGAGTCCTGTGTGTTTATCCACTCTGAGTCCTGTGTGTTTATCCACTCTGAGTCCAGGCTCAAGGATGTGGTGCTAAAGGGAGGGTGTAAATGTGTAAATGTCCATCAGGGTTGGGAAGCTGTAAAATGTACATTTGAAAAACTCCAAAGCCAAGAAGTTAAAACATGCAGCTCTGCAGGATTTATTAACACAATAGGTTTAACAACAGCAGCAGCCTTCTCTTGAGAAATTCCACAGGTTACCTGCCTGGAAAACATGGTGATTTATTAAAGCAGGTTAAATTTTGCCAAGAATGTTGGAGTAAAACACTTCAGAAATCTCCACGCTTAACAAGTGAACCCCTCTCCCAAAGTCACTGTACAGCCCATGTCTGCTCCAGTACATCCTTTGGATCTCCTTAAAAGTGGCATCTTTTGAGAGGTTTTGGGAAGTATTTCAAGATATTGAACATATCCAGCTCAGTTTAAGCAGAAACAGAAGTGTCCTGCCAGTGCTTGTCACTGGAATGATCCTCTGTGTGCTGGGAATAGTAAACAGGACAACAGCCTGCTTGGGGAGGGGTTTTCTTTGGTTTTGAGCAGGAAAATACCTTTTGGCCTGGGAAGTGAAGGAAAAGCTTTTTTATTTTTTTATTTTTTTTTAAAGATCAAACTCCAGGCTCCAAGAAATGTGGGGGGAAATACCTTTTTTCCCCAGCAGCTTCTTCACTGACTTTGTGGATGGCCTTGTGCTGCAGCTCTGCAGGAAGAAGGGGAGGCAGCAGCCACCCTCGGGGCAGTAATGTCGATTAAAGCCTCTGGACAGTGAGGGGAGGCAGTGAGAGCACTGGAGAGGGGACAATGGAGTGCTTCACTGATTTTCACCCAAAGCTCACATCCCACCAGGTCCTGAGCAGCTGCTCTGAGACCGGCTTAACAAGAAACTCCACTTTTGTTTTCCTTTTTCTTTTCCCCCTTCAGCATGGCACATGCCAAAAGCTGCTGAAACAAACCCAGAAAACAGCAAAATGGGCTGTGCTGAGACTTGTTTGTGCAGAGATTTGCCCCTCCTTGGCCTGAAGTATCATTTTAAACAGAAATGTAAACTGGTGCCAGAGTTTTGCAGAGAAGGTGAGTTTCCCATCTGACTCAGACTAAATGGATAGATTTAGTTCCTCCTTCCTCCTGCTTTAAGGATTAAAAAGGCTGTTACAGAGCCCAGGTTTGTGCCACAGTGCTGGGGAGCTTTGCTTCTCAAGGGGACAAGGGACATGTGGACAGGCACCTGAAGATCCCATTCCTGGTTCTCATCCTCAGCCACTGCTGGATATTCACTGCTCCTGGCTCCTCCTGAGCTGTGCCAGGGCTGCCATGCCCAGCAGAGGTGAGTAGAGGAGCAAGAATTTCTCTGTGTTTTCTGACAAGGGCTTTGCATGTGTGTGCACAATCCCAGTGATTGCCTCCCTGCTATCTCATCTCCATCTCCTCTAATACTTTGTTCTGCACACCTGGCCCAGACCCTGCCAGGGCTATTTGTGGAGGGGAACACCAGAGCCCTAAGGCAGATTACTGAGGCTTTGGAGGTATTTCTACCCTATCCTCACATGGTATCACTCACTGCATCTAGCCCTGCACCTCTGCACTGGATTCCTCACCAGAATCAGGGCCAGCCTTACTGGCAGCAGCTGCAGCAAAGGCACCTGGTCCCATTTCTGTACCAGCAGCTCATCTTTGCCAAAAACAACTTGTTCTTTTAGAAAGCTTGCCTGAACTGCCCTCCTAAAAGCACTAACACCACTCCTGGAATGCTGCCATGGTATCCCTCTAAGTGCAAGTCACTTGAAGGCCTGCTGGGGAACTCAAAAAAAGCAGCAGCATATAAAGAACATAATATTTGCCTTAGTGGATTCCTGACTCTTTTCTGCTGAGTGCTGGTGAGCATCTTTGCAGGAGCAAGGTGCATGTGGAGAAGGGTCCAGTTTTTGGTAAACACATCCCTTCAGCCTCTGCAAATCAAAATACAGGGCCAGAGCAGACACCTCTGTTGGATACTTTATTTACCACCCTCTGTTCTGCAAACCTTGGATGGCTTTTTCTCCTCCTCCCTTGTGGACTCCTTGTCTTACTCAAACTGCTAAAAGAGCTGGTACCAAATCTGGGCCCATTGCCCTGGAAATGTCTTTATCAGTGTCAAGGTGAGGCCTTAATGGGGCTGGCAGCTCTGACTGTGTCCCCTGCACCCACCCTGTGAGTTTTGCTGTCACCCCCATGGCACAAATACCTTTGTCTTTTTCCAAACACTGGTTTTCCTAAAGACCCAGTCCTCTATCAACTGTCTCTCCATGGCTTCTATATTCTCCACGCCCAGCTGGATTCATTTGCAGGGATTTCATACTTTCTCACCAGTCACCCCTAAATATATTGAATATCTGAATATCCAAAGCCACCCTTATCATTTCCATGATCGTTTACTCCCGGGAGATACCTGGATGGGCTCTATGTCCTGCACTGATGTTTCAGCCAACAGTTGCCCTTTCTGTGTGCCTGGGACCTTGGCACACTGGCTTTGTGGCCATTTCCTGCTCTCTCAGGTGGCAGGGGCGGCCTCTTGCCCAGCTCTGGCACTGTTGGTGTGGCTGATGTGCCTGTTGAGCAGTGACCACCAACCCAGCCCTGTCTCAAAGGTGCCTTGGGTGCAAACCCCTGCTGTTTGTCTGCAGCTTCAGCCCCTTTTTTTTTGGCAAGCAGCCACGGGGCAAGTGGAAACATCCCACAGCTGGAGCTGCCCCCTCAGCCACAGGTGCCCCTGGCACGACTGCGGGGCACAGCTGGAGCACTCCACTCCCTGCCACCCCTTCAGGGACCAACAGCTGGGCTGGCCAGGGACAGCAGGACACTGCAGCCACTCCTCCCAGGGCGAGTTGTGTAACTGCTCTGGCAGTGGGGTGGCTGCCTGCCCTCCCTGCCCCTGCCCAGCTCCACGTCTCGCCTATAAATCCCGAGCGAGAGGGACCTTCCCTTCCCACAGCGGAGGTGACACAGAGCACAGCTGGCTGGGGCTGGAGGTAAGTGTCCCCAGAGGGCTGAGAAGCCTTTCCTTCCCTCCTTGTGCCACTCCTGGGCTCTTCTGAGTTTGGCTGCTCGCAGGGTTAGTGTGGAAAGCGTGGCAGGGTGGCAGAATTGGTGTTTCTTGGGTGTTATTTGTAGCTTCTCCTCAAGGAGGTAGGGAGTCAAATAGCAAAATGTAGCTGGGAGGTGTTTGTGATATAAGTTAGTTCCCACCATGCAGGAAAAAATGCCTCCCCCAGAACAGCTAACTAATAGCTAAGTGAGCAGCTCATGCTAGTGCTTTCTTGATATACAGAGGAAAAAGTCCGTGTTTTATTCCAACCTGGGAAAGCAGAGTATTCATTAGGTGTTGCTCTATGATTGAAAGTTGAAATAGTTCTAGAGAATTTGATGGGTTTTAGAAAATACTGTGTGCAACCCCATTTTTTTTACTGAAGACTTTTTTTTTTTCCTTTTTCCCGATGATTACACCATCCTCTGTGTCTGGTGAGAGCTGAAAGCCCTTCTCAGGCCAGAGGGACTGGTGCCACCCCTAGTGACATCCTGCCATGCTGAATTAATCACTCACTTGAGCAGGGTGCTCCCTCCAGCCCTAGGGTTAAAGCACAGATTGCAGCAGCACCCCCAGGGCACCTGGGTGGGGATCCTGGCTCTGGAATTGTCCAGCCCAAGCCACGGAGCCTGGCCTCCATCCCTTGTTTTATTGCCTGGCACTACCAAGGATTAGGATCCATCGTCCTCACTGGGAGTTTTGTAGGACTGGATGTCAACCCAGGGGCTGTTGCCTTTCAAGCCCTGCAAGAGACACAAAATCATCCTCAATCCAAGGTGTGCCACACCTGCAGCCCCTCTGTCAGCCTCAGTGGCCGTGTCAAAGCCAGCCACCTGGGACAGGACCCTGCCAGAGAGGCACAAACTGAATAGTTCCAGTGCATTTTTTATTTTTTTCTTCTGAGAGAGGCAGGGGCAGATATCCAAAGATAAAATACAGTGCATTTTCAATTCCAGTGGATTTTTAAAATTTTTTTCTTCTGAGAGAGGCAGGGGCAGATATCCAAAGATAAAATACAAATATTTGCTATTCTGATAGGGCAGGATAGTTTAAACCCAGCTTGTAAATAAAAACTGGCAGTGAATTGTGGCTCAACTACATCCTTTCAAAGCCAGTTTCCAGGGCTGCTGCAGGGGTTTGAAAGCAACCCAGGGAGCACACTGTAAAAGTGGAGAGATTCTTAAAATAAAGGGGAAAAAAGAGAAAATTATTAATTAAGACATTTAATCTAACTTGTAAATGAAGAGCCCAGAATGCTGGGAAATGGAATGGGGGTAGCACATAGAGACATTCCCCATGGAGGGCGTGCCAGGAGCTGCCCCCTGAGAGTGATGATCATCTGTGGGGTTTCTTCCAGCCCCGTTCTCAGCCTGGGAGGCCGGCAGAGCTCGCAGGGATGAGAGTGGCCGTGGTGGGCGCGGGGGTCAGCGGGCTGGCAGCCACCAAGTGCTGCCTGGACGAGGGGCTGGAGCCCACCTGCTTCGAGCAGAGCCAGGACATCGGGGGGCTCTGGCGCTACACGGTGAGCCAGGGGGCCTGTCCTCCTCCCTGCCACTCAGAGATGGACACACCACACACCACACACACCTGTGCAGTGACAGCAACGGCTTCTTCTTTATTACAAGTTGTTCTTAAGTTTTACACCTCTGACAAAGCGGGATCTTAAGGCATTAGTTACATCAAACCAGCTCGTTATGTTCATTGGACGAAGCAATATTTGTATTGTATTTTGTATTTTTGTACAATATTTGTATATTGTATTTTATTGGTACAAAGCAATTAACGTCAATAATTAATTGGTAAGAGTTTACAAGAAATTATTAAGGCACATAGGCTGCTCACTAAGGCACGTATTCTCTAACTGTAAATATCCCTTTTGTGTCTATTTTATTGGTTTCCATGCTAGCAGCCTTGCTTTCTTCCTTGCTATGGATAACTCATATTTTATCAATTTCTTCTTCTGTTAGCTCAGTTGGCTGGCCTGCAGACCAGCTTCTAAGCCCATCCACACCTCCCCTCGGCAGCTGCAGCTTTGCAGGGTTATGTGGTGGCTTGAGTGGGTGTGGAGGGCTGTGAGGGCTTGCTGGGTGCTGAGCTGCACCCCCTGAGGCCAGGGCAGCGGGGGCACAGTGCCCAGCCCGGGCACAGGGCTGATGCACCTGGGGTGCCATGGCAGGAGCACGTCGAGGCCGGCCGGCCAAGCCTTTATCCGTCAGTCATCAGCAACACCTCCAAGGAGATGTCTGCCTTCTCTGACTTCCCCTTCCCTGAGCACTTCCCCGTCTTCCTGCCCAATGCCCTGCTCCTGGACTACCTCCGGCGCTACGCCGAGCACTTCAGCCTGCGGGAGCACATCAGATTTGGGGTGAGTGATGGGTGCCCTGCACTGCCCTGCTCCCCACCCACGCTGGGGGTGCCCGTGGTGACTTCTCTTCACTCCCACGTTCCAGACCACCGTCGTCAGCATCCGTAAGCACCCCGACTTCGCCACCACGGGCCAGTGGAATGTGGTCACGGAGGCGGCGGGGAAGCAGACATCAGATGTCTTTGATGCCGTTATGGTTTGCAGCGGCAATTTCTCGGAGCCATCCCTCCCCCTGCAGTGTTTTCCTGGTATGGTATAGGGCTGCCTGTGGTTATCTGCTTCAGGGGCTGGGGAGGTGTCACAGACATATTTTATGAAATATCCTATTGCCAGGATTTTTCCCCTGAGAGGCCGAAGAGCCTCAAGAGAAAAATGTCAACAATAATTATCTGCTGCTGTGGAATGCAACAGGTGCTTGTTCAATTGGTCAATGTGGATTGTTTCTACTTGATGACCAATCATGATCCAGCTGTGTGGACTGTCTGAGCAGTCACAGGACTTTGTTATTCATTCCTTTTCTATCCTTGCTAGCCTTCTGATGGATCTTTTCTCTCTATCCTTTTTAGTATAGTTTTAGTATATAGTATTTTAATATAATATATATCATAATATAATAAACCAGCCTTCTGAAACATGAAGTCAAGATTTCCCTGTCTCTCCCATGTCCTCGTCCCCCGAGAGCCCACTCGGGTTCCACAGCAACAGGGAGGGAAGATTTAGGGGTTAATTTGGGGAAAATCCTGCCTTTCTTTTCTTGCTTCTGCTTTCCAAACCTTCTGGCATCAACAGCAATACTTTCCCACGCTTCAGCAGCTTTGTCTCTGAGACCCCATTTTGGAGTGGAAACATCAATTAATTCTGTGTGCATGGGATGGAGGGCTGGACCTCCCCAAGACCCTGATGGCCAGAGATTGCACTTCCTTGCTCTTGCCATCTGGATTGCTTTTTTACACTGGTTCTCCCAACAAAATCCACGAATGCTCGAGTGCTTCAAAGCTCTGTTTCTTTTTCCCCCGAGGCATCGAGAAGTTTCGAGGGCAGTACTTCCACAGCCGGCAGTACAAGCATCCTGACGTGTTCCAGGGCAAGCGTGTCCTCGTGGTGGGCATGGGCAACTCAGGAGTGGACATCGCAGTGGAGGCCAGTCGTGTCGCTGCAAAGGTGCCACCAGCCTGCCACCCCAGGGGTGTGGGGAGGGGGACACTGGGGACAGCAACTTGCTGTGCTGTCATCACAGGGACATGGTGTACAGTCTTTCTGAGCCTGAATTTTCTGATCAAAAAGCTATCTTGAGAGCAAGCTGGTTTTCTTCTTGTCTCCTGTTTCATCTCCATCACCAGCAGCCAGGAGAAATTAAAGATGCTGTTGCTGCTTTTCCACCGCAAGGCTGTCTGCACCGTGCCCCTCTGAGTTTCTTTAAAAAGGAAAAGCAGCAAATTCATCACCTGAACCATTGGTTCTTCTCTTCCAGGTGACCATTAGCACCACTCGAGGAGCCTGGCTGCTCAGCCGTGTGTTTGAGCACGGCTACCCGTGGGATATGGTTTTAAACACCCGCCTTAGGAGCCTGATCAAAACCAACCTCCCCGGACCTCTTTCATGGTGGTTGATTAATTACAAGGTGAACCGGTGGTTCAACCATGAAAACTATGGCCTTCAGCCAGAGAACAGGTACTTCTTGGTGGTCCCCATCCCATGCAGATGGGCTTGTGGTGTGGGCAGGGGAAGATATTCAGCTACCAGCATTAACCAATGCCCAGACTGGGGTGATCTCCAACAGGGAGGAGAAAATAAGCTGTAGCTCCCTTAAGTGGTGAAAGATTGGGCATGCTGGAAAAGCCCAGGAAGGCCCAGAGGAGTTTTCCTTGTGGGGGTCTCTGGGTAAAGAGGAGAAGGAAGGCTTAAAGCCTGGATCAGCTCTGGAAAGAGAAGATTTGAAGAGTAACTGAGTGAAGGGAATAAGGTGGCAGGAGATGTCCGTGAATCATTCACGCTGTGGGACAGGGTGACATTGGTGACACGTGTCTTTGCTTGGAGGTGGAAGGCATTTTCTCTGTTTGCTCAGAGAAAATGACACCAGGAGGTGTGAGCTGGTGGGCCTGGGGAGAGGA
The DNA here is from genome assembly GCA_013400635.1 of Hypocryptadius cinnamomeus. Lineage (NCBI taxonomy): Eukaryota > Metazoa > Chordata > Aves > Passeriformes > Zosteropidae > Hypocryptadius > Hypocryptadius cinnamomeus. The sequence continues at coordinate 86,248 of VYZP01000920.1, forward strand.
GGAGCAGGGGACCAGCAAGGCTTGTTTGTGGTGCCCCACTCTCAGAGCCCCTGGTTCTCCACAGCTGGCTGGTGCGGGAGCCCGTGCTGAACGACGACCTCCCAAGCTACATCCTGACAGGCAGAATCACCATCAAGCCGGGTGTGAAGGAGTTCAAGGACAACTCAGTCCTTTTCCACAACTGCCCTGAGGAGGAGCCCATCGATATTGTTGTCTTCTGCACGGGCTACACCGTCTCCTTCCCCTTCCTGGAAGAATCTGTCGTCAGGGTGGAAAACAAGCACGCGTCCCTCTACAAATACGTGTTCCCAACCCACCTGCAGCAGCCCACCCTGGCTGTCCTTGGGCTGATTAAGCCCCTTGGACCCATCATGCCCGTGGCAGAGATGCAGGCACGCTGGGTGAGCCGTGTCTTCAAAGGTAGGGGAGCAATTGTGAGCCCTCCTGTGCCCCAAAATGCAGCTCAGACAAAACTAGACATGGTTTATCCCTCCAGACAGGGAGATCCCAGAGCTAAGAAGTTCAGAGCGGACAAGGGAGCATTTCCAAGGCTCAGACTTCCCAAGTTATTTCATTTCAGCTAAGCTACAGCAACATGAGTGAGGAAAGAAACCTACTGGTGTTTTGTTTGGGGTTTTTAATAAAAATAGTAAGAATAACCTCGTGGAGGGCTAGCTCAGGACTACTCCACAGAGATGAGAAGCTCTGGGGTTCCTCTTTGGGATGATCCTCTCTGGGGCTTGCACAGCCCATCTGACCCCACATCACCTGCCTGTGCCCTGACAGCACACATCTGTAAGAGCAGGAGGAGGTGTGGGTGAATCTGGAATACTGGAGGGCTGGTTTTGGGCAGGACTGCAGCACTGCCGAATAAACTGCCTGCAATGAGAGTTTCCTGCCCTCCCAGGGAAGGGATTCCCACATTTTGCATCACTGAGTGAGTTCACAGTTCCCCCCCAGGAGTTAAACTCGGCAGGGCACTCTCCTCTCTCTTCCAGGCTTGTGCCAGTTGCCCCCCCAGGCTGTCATGGAGAAGGAAGTTAATGAGAAGAAGAAAAACCAAATCCAATGGTAAGTCATTCCCCAGAGCCCCAGAGGTTTTTTGGTGGATTGAAAAACCTCTGGAGTTCTTGGGGCAGCAACACATGGGCTCTCACTCTGTGCCTGTTCCCTGCAGGCATGGCAGAGGAGAGGGGAGGACTCCTGGATCCAGCTTCCCCTTTACTCACTTGCAAAGAGCCAATGTAACCTTTGATTTAACACTGATATTTTGCCTGTTGGTGACAGGAAGAAATTAATTCAGGGTACTCAAGGCTAAAGCTTGCTTGGGAGTTGAGGAAGAATGACAGGATCCCCAGGGACTGAGAGATAAAATGTCAGAGAAATTAACGGTAATAAATGCAAAGTAATTCAGCTGGGGGGGGAAAAACCCAACTCACAACCAGCGAGGTGTACACACAGATTGTCTCATCTCACAGCATGGAGTGCTGTGGACAGGTGTCTGAGCACACTGGTGTGTGGTTCACAGGCAGGCAAAAGGCTAAAAAGGATTAGGGAATGAATGAGCCAATCCCAGGAAACTGGGTGATAGATAAATCCATGGTTCACTTAAATAGCTATAGGAGAAAAGCTATAGAAGAATGAAGTACAGAATTGCACAGAATACAATACAAGGCTAAGTGGATATGGGCTTTTGCAGACCTCTGAAGGTGGGACATGAAGCTGTGAATTCTGCAGAGAAGGTGAACTGGAAGCAGTTCTCCAAGTCACTGTGTATTCTTGCAATATTTGGTGGAAATGAACGTGAGGGAAACAAAAGGGTGCCTGTAGCAGTGTGCCCCCTGTGGACAGAGTGACGGGGCTGTCCTTTGTCCCCCCAAAAAGGAAAGAAGCCTAAAAAATTCTCTCAGTGATCAGGTGAAAAGTGATCTTACAGGACCTTAAAAACTTCACCTTGAACTTGAGTCAATCCAATTGGGCAGAAGCCAAAAAGTCCCGCCTGAACAATTAGGTAGAAAAACAGGAGAACAAAGGAACTGAGGGCTTTTGTGAAGTGTTTTTACCAGGAGCAGAGCTGTGCACCTAGCACGAGTTTTCTGTTTGTTATTTTGTCTTTTATTAAACCTTTTTGTTTCCAACACTGTAGCAGAAGCCTTCCTGCTAAAATATAGCCCCCAAAATATTAGCTGAGCTATCTTTGGGTGTATTATATCTCTCCAAGAGCTTATTAGACCTAGCTCGAGGAACAAAATATAATAGGTGTCACCTTTCTCATGCTGCACATGACTTTTCTGCAAAAAGCAAAGGGATTTGAGTTTGAGGGGTTTTTTGTTTGCTTGCTTTGAAAAAGACCCCAAACTGTTAACCACAGTCTGTTAACAAACATTCACCAAGGGGAAGGGGAAGAACAGGTGCAACTTGTGAGTGAGGAAGAGAAAGATTGAGTCGAGCCAGTATCACTTTACAGGAGCTGTGTGGTGGCCAGGATTTGTGCCACAGGTTCCCACTGCACCTACATCTAGTCCTTTCCTAGAGAACCCAGTTGCATTCCAGATGCAATAACACCAAGGATGCAGAGGACCTCCACCCCAGTTCCTCTAAGCCCTGCTGATAGCAATCCTCCTCTTTAGTGCAATACAACATTCCTCCTGCCTCTTTCTCTTCCCTGGTTCATTCAGGTTTGGCCTGACCTTCGACGAAGTCCTCAAGACCGAGTGGCTGGTCTACCTGGACACACTGGCCTCCTTCATCGGTGCCAAGCCCAGTGTGCTGGGGCTGCTCTGCACAGACCCTTGGCTGGCCCTCACCATCTTCTTCGGCCCCTGCTCCCCCTACCAGTACCGGCTGGGGGGTCCTGGGCGCTGGGAGGGGGCACGGCAGGCCATCCTCACCCAGTGGGACCGTGTGCTAAAGCCCACAAGAACACGAGTCCCTGCTGGCTCCTCCAGCTCTTTCCTCTCTCTCCTGACTCTGGTGGGATTCCTTCTGCTCCTGGCTGCTGTGCTTTTTGGTTTCCTATAGCTTTTAGAGCGTGTTTGTTTGTTTATTGTTCGTTTGTGTTGGGTTTTTTTTGTCCTGAGGGATTTTATCTCAGGTCAGACAGCTCCTCTGTGTGCCACGGGACTGGGGAAAAGGATTTCAGTAGATGGCAACAAACTTTAATCTGCAACCTGCAGCATAAACCTCCCTCTGCTCCAGCTCAACCCCAAGCCCAGCTTTGCAAGCCTCATTAGCCAGGGATGGCAGCCTTGCCCAAGTGTCTGCTGCCCCTTTGCTCCCCTGCCTGCTGCCAGGAGCAGAGCAGGGATTGGTGCCATAATTGTGCCTGGATCACACGAGACAGGATGCAGACAGGACAAGACCAGCAAAAGTGGTGATGTGTCACAGGAGCAAGAATTATCTGGGAAAATATTCCTGTGATTATCTACCACAGGAATTATCTGGGCTGCATACACAGGTCAGGCTGTCCCCTTCTCCAAACCTAAACACTGCAACCCCAAACCCCAGCTGGGGCTGAATTGGTGCATCTTTCCAGTTGTGGTGGTTTGTCACACGGGAGCCTGTGGGGCTGAGCACTCCTGCCTTTGCTTCCCTGCGTGCCCCACCACTGGACAATCCTGAGGCTTTGTTTTGTGCATGGAGAGACTTTAAATGAATAAAATCTCAGTGCCTGTGGCAGGAGCATGCTGCAGATGCCTCCCTGTCCTTTCCTTGTGTGCATGGGAAGAGCTGGGGGGGAAGAGCCCGTGTCTGAGCCGGGGCTGTGCCACCAATTGCTGTGGGTAACTCACAAGGCTGCGGCTCTGGGGCTCTCAGGGCTCTCCCTGACTCCCCAAAATGAGGCTGCACATGTGAGGTGCTCCATGTCCCACATCCACGCCGTCTGCTGCCCAAGGGAGCGTGTTCTGCTGATCTCCTGGGGATGCCAAGGGAACACGAGCCCAGCACAGGCACCACAAAAGGATCAGGACAGCCCCACGCTGCTGCCTGGGCTGGAGCAGTGACAAGTTACAGCGTGGGAGTCCTTGCAAGCATGTTCCCTTTGGGATTTTCTCTGAATTTTCACCTGGCACTGCCACAGGGAGGTTGAGAACTTTCTTCCAGTGCATTTAAACCCACAGGGCGGGGGAATGCAGGTGTAAAGGTCAGTGGTACAAGAGCTGTGGCGAGCTGCCTGGACTTCAGCCCTCCCTTCCAATCCACGGCCCGAGAAACTCAAGGGAAATTCGGAGGGCAGAGCAGCGAAGACGCAGCGCTGTCCTGCAAGGTTTGCTCCTCAATTCTCTTGGGTGGGTTTGGCAGGGTTTAAAAGTGGGCAGGCAGCTCTCCAGGGTTTTGGCATTCACTGCTGGCTTTGCCTTGCTGCTGGTGGGGGGAGAGGGGTGTTGCAGGGATCCTCTGGAGTAAAACCATCTGCAGGCAGTCCTGGAAAAGTGGGGTGGCTTGAGCACCCCGAGCTTGCCTGCCATTTCCTGAAGCCAAAGAAGGCTCCAGAAATGAGGCAGGCGGCTGTGGGCATGTCCTGCCCTGTTCCTGCAGATCAAGGAGTGGCTCAGGCCAGGCTTGTGGATGCCAAAGGGGTTGTTTTGCACCTCCCTCATTTTTCCCTGGCTTTCTTCAGTTTCTATTTATGCTAACTTACTTTTTGACACAAAACCGATAGAAAAAGTTATAAATTACTCTTTCTGCAGACTCTGCAGACCCAGTATTTCTTATCTAATCAAAGTTCACGTGGGTTCATTTTTTCTTAGTTTCTTTGCTTTCCAGTCAAGCTCAGTGCAGCTCAGTTTACACACCCCGGTTTTGAGTTCCTGCCATTTATACCCAGCGTTTCCCGGGTTTCTTACCTTTTGTATATCCTGGAATCCCAGCCTTGCTTTCACGGAGCTGTCTAACTTCTGAATGGCTGTGCCGTGCTCCTGCTCAGTCAGGCATTGCTTTGCTTTTTTCCCTCTTTTTAAACCCGTTTTGTTTTCAAGAGATTGCTCTTTAATGGGAAGTTAAAAAGGAAAGCGTGAAAACGAGCCAGCTTAGCTGGAGTTGCTTTTCCCAAAGGTTTCAGGATGATCAGGCAGAAGATAGCTGCAATTTCTTTGCACGCCCTGGTTTGGGCTGGAAAAGAGAATAAACTGAAGCAGCAGAACAGCGAGGTTTAAAAGTGCTTTTTCCCTCCATGAAGGAGGGAGATTCCTGGACCCCCAGAGTGGGTTTGGCACAGCAGGAAGGGTAACGAGCAGGATCTGTGCACGGCACTTGAACCAGCAGTGGCTTTCTCCCAGGACAGTGGCCGTGGCTTTCTCCCAGGACAGTGGCCGTGGCTTTCTCCCAGGACAGTTTTCCTTCATGGACACCTGCAGCTGGAGAAGACCAGGGGTGTTTTGCTGGGGATGGGAAGAAGGAGCTGGCGTTTGTGCTGATCCCTGGGCTGTTGTGTTTCCAGCTGCTCTCACACCAGCCTGTCACCTGCTGCAGGCCAGCATGGTCCGGCGTGTGGCCGTGATCGGGGCTGGGGCTGGGGGCTTGGCCTCTGTCAAGTGCTGCCTGGAAGAGGGGCTGGAGCCCACCTGCTTCGAGAGCAGCGAGGACATCGGCGGCGTCTGGCGCTACACGGTCAGTGCCCTCTGCGTCTGTCCCCGGGTTTGTCCCCTTCCTTGGATGCTCTTGGGCTGCAGCAAAGAGAAAAGGGTGGCCACGCCCTCAAGGACGGCTCCTCCTCGCTCTGAGATGGAGAAGGAAATGGAGGGTGTGGGAAATGGATGGAGTTTTGCACCTTAGATAGAGGAGCTTTGCGAAATAGGTTGATATGCATTGATTGTTGTAGTGACTGTTAGTGATTGTGCCTTGTGTACTTCACTGTACATGGCAAATGATAAACAAAGCCATCAAAAAAGCTTTTTCTGTTCAAGAGAGAGGGGGAAATGTGGGAAATGGATTTGTAGAGAATTCTCAAAGCTTGACAGAAGGCTCACACGCTGTGCATCTGCATGTAAAGTTTGATATAAGAAATGCTGACTTAGAAATGCCATGGAATAGGACAGACATTGTTGAGAGAGAAATGGAATTAGAAACAAGTTTCAAGGGATAGCCTTGCAAATAAGACTAAATACTTTGGAGAAATAGAACTATGAAAGATGCATTGTAGTAGGACTCACAAGGGGTAATTTTAGATGATTGGCTTTAAGGGCTTTAAGGCATTTACAGCATTGTGTGGCTAAAGCTGATAGGCCAAGAAACGCTTATAGTGTATTCTAACTAGGAATTAGTTGGCTTCTGATTGTGATGGCGTGAATTATAATATCCGTATTGTCTCACCCTTCAAATGAGACTAAAAATAGAATAAAAGTTTTTAAAATGCCTCTCAGTTGCCCCATCTCTGGGTCAGAAAAGAGCTTAATCCGACAGAGGGAGCAGTAATGATTGTCTCCAGGTGCTAGTCCTGGCTTACTCCTTGTACCAAAACGTGAGGAAGAAAAATACTCATATACTTGATGGGGAGAAAGTCTTCCCCTGCACACCTGGAAACATCAGCACTGGCATCACGCAGGACTCCACAGACAACAGGAGGATCACTGTGTACCGCTCAGTCATCACCAACACCTCCAAGGAGATGTCCTGCTTCAGTGACTTCCCCTTCCCCGAGGATTTTCCCAACTACCTGCCCCACAGCCTGGTCCTGGAGTACCTCAGGATGTACGCCCAGCACTTTGACCTCCTGCGGCACATACGCCTCCAGGTGAGCAGGGACCCAAGGGAAAGGAGCCATGGCTAGCTGGAGATTGGAGGTGGGATGGGACAAGGCTGGGTGCCAGCCCACAAGGGCCTTTTGAGTCCTGAACGCAGCTTTAAGCCCCACGTTTTAGCTGAGGCTGGTTTAACATAGGCTTGCCCCCCGGTGCCATCACCAGGGGAAATGCAGGGTGGGGTTTCACAGCTTCAGAAGTGGCACACAGCTCCCCACGGAGCCAGCCTGCTCCCAGCAGCCCCAGCCTTTCACAGACATGTCTCAATGATCCCTGACTGCTGTTCTCTTGGGCTTCTGTGCAAGACAACAGTTCTCAGCGTGAGGAAGCGGCCGGATTTCAGCACCTCAGGCCAGTGGGAGGTGGTCACAGAGACCCGTGGTGTCCGTGAGTCCCACGTCTTCGACGCTGTCATGGTTTGCACCGGCCACTACCAGGAGCCCTACTTGCCATTGGCTTCTTTCCCAGGTAAGGCCTGTCCCAGCAGTGGGGTTGTCCCAGCACCCATGGGTCCCCTGGTTGGATTTTCCTCTGTGAAAATTCCACCATGAAGCCCCCACACTGGAGCAGGCAGGACCCTGACCCCGTGGGAATGGTGGGGGGCTAATACACCCAAAGACAGCTCAGCTAATATTTTGGGGGCTATATTGAAGCAGGAAGACTTCTGCTACAGTGTTGGAAACAAAAAGGTTTAATAAAAGACAAAATAACAAACAGAAAACTCGAGCCAGGTGCACAGCTCTGCTCCTGGTAAAAACACTTCACAAAAGCCTTAGTTTCTTTTTTCTCTTGTTTTTCTACCTAATTGCTCAGGCGGGACTTTTTGGCTTCTGCCCAATTGGGTTCCCTCAAGTTTGAGGTGAAGTTTCCAAGGTCCTATAAGACTGCTTTTCACCTGATCACTGAGAGAATTTTCTGGGCTTCTTTCCTTTTTTGGGGGGACAAAGGACAGCCCCGTCACTCTGTCCACAGGGGGCACACTGCTACGGGGGGCATTGCAGGGAATGGGAAAAACACCTCGTAAAGGTACAGCCAGGCTTTTCCCTTAGGATTTGCAAAGCAAGACTGAGCTGAGGAGGTATAGGGGACTTCCATGGGCTTCTCAGCTGCATGCAGAGGTGGGAGCGGGGAGAATTAGGGGCTGCAGAGGATCTGGGCACAAGGCTGGGGTGAGTAAATGTATCTGGCAGTAGGAGATGCTCCCTGCTCTCTGTCTAGGCATTGAAAGCCGCTTCAAAGGCCAGTGCCTGCACAGCTGGGAGTACAGAGACGTGCAGGCTTTCCGAGGGAAGCGTGTCCTGGTGGTTGGCATCGGCAACACCGGCGGTGACCTCTCCGTGGAGCTGAGCCGTGTGGCTGCCAAGGTACAGCTCCATGGTGGCCCAGACAGCGCCTCTGAGAGCCAGTGGCTCTGGTGCCTTGTGAAGGCTGACCTAGAACAG